>JAUJPO010063724.1:0-12753 GCA_032270745.1 Tiaropsis multicirrata | reverse complement strand
AATATCGTTAGTTTTTGGTTCAAATACCGGTCTCGGTAGACAGTCTCAATACCGTTTTCCCGTTAATTTTGTGTCGATATCCCGTAATCCCGTTAAGAAATATGCCAAATCCCGTGATCCCGTTATCTCGGATGCCCCCCACCCAAAATGCTTTGTATAGACTTCCCCATCAATTATATCTTCAATATTTTCAGGACTTTTCTTCTGTCTAGAGGTTGGATAGCTCAAATCTTTCAAAAATCCTTTATCTAATAATATCCAAAAAGAATAGAGTTTGTTGAGTAAGCAAACGAATGCTATTTTCAGGACTTTTCTTTTGTCTAGAGGTTGGATAGCTCAAATCTTTCAAAAATCCTTTATCTAAAAATATCCAAAAAGAATACAAATATACACATTATACTGTGACTTAGATGATTATTATATAATCAATGCATCCTTTTTTGGGTTTTGTAGCCATGACACAGAAAAACTTAACTTCCTTTAGTTAAAATACTTATTCATACTTACACTTGAACAAGGATTGTAGATTATCAAGCAAGGGGATCACAATGAAGTAGGGGTTTCAATTGCATTTGTTGTTACAAATTGTGCAACTTTTGTCCTCTAATCCAATGTAGACAAGGCATTTGCCACAAAAATAATGAAAAACTACATTTTCTCTGATTTTAGCAAAAAATCTCCGGATCAACTTCATAGTTGTTTTGCATAAATTTGGTACTATCATATGTGCTTCAATTAATGCAATCATATCATCTACAGCAACTCCAGTAAGATGGTGTCTATAGAATTTAATACATTAGCAATATAAGATTTCAATCAAATACTTAAAGGAAAGAAACTTTTGAAGAATTTATTTTGTGAATTTGGGTACGATATTTTGCGAGATTTTAAATTCAGAGGAAATTATTCTTTCCCGCAAGAATTTCTCCTATTTCACTTGGCTAAATTTTTTCGCAAAAACAGCGAGTAATGCATGTGCGAAAGGTTTTGAAAAAGTGTGAAGTAAATGACAAAAAAACATTGGAAATCAATTTCAGGTATAACTAGAAGATATAGTTAATTAGTTACCGTAAGGTTACCTATAATGTCGTCAGCCCTGTTTTATTCCGCCAGTCATGTTCATGGATTGGAAAGAGAGAAAAAGATATGATGACAGTATTGTCGTTTTAAACTTGAATTTAAATTTTAAAATGAGTACTGTATTACTTCGAATAAACGCCCCATTCTTTTAAACGCCCCCCTCAAATAAATGCCCCCTTTTAGGAAAATATTGAATAAACATTCCCCTCAAATGAACATATATTTTGATACAATAACAACATAATTCGAGCTGAAATTTAGCAAAAAAGTGTTGTTTGGTAAAATAAAAACAGGAAATAGTAAGATATCCTTGTTATCTCCCTCAAATTAGAGCTCAAATCAGCCTTGTTTCGAATAAACACCCCTTTTAAGGGCCTTACTATTTCCTGTTTTTATTTTACCATACAACCCTTTTTTGCTAAATTTCAGCTCGAATTATGTTGTTATTGTATCAAAATATATGTATCACATTACCCAATAACAATACTTTGTGTTCAATTTTTCAAAATATTTATTATGTGACGCCCCCTCAAATAAACACCCCATTAAAATCCCAAAAAAATAATAAACACCCGGGAGTTTATTTGAAGTGTACGGTATTGACCGTTCGCTCTAGCTTTGACTATTGCACCCGCGTACAATATCTGTTAATCGGCGAATTAAGATTTTTGACTATATAATGTATAATATTATATTGTCGATTTGAATTTTTTTTTCAAAATTTTAAATAGAAAAGTTTTGTATATTTTAATGCTGAATCTATTTTTGGAATTTTGAAAACTTTTTACGTTGAGATTTTTTGTTATTGGCCCGTAACTTTGTTGAGGCATCTCGTTGCTAAGATTTTAGCTTGAAATCGAAAGTCCAAAGTCCAAAAAACACGTTTTTCGTAAATAGCGATATTTTGAACCTTAAAGTCTTAACTGATTCTGTCCTTGTATCTTTCCAATCTGTGAAAATGGAACACAGAATTAAACCAGGGTTTAACTTTACGGTAATTATTCAAGACGTAAATGAAAGTGAAAGTGGGTTAAAAACAGCCCTAACATTTCACTTCACTGCTTAAAATTTCCTGCATACCTTTATTTACCGAACATTCCAGAATCTTGAAAATAAATAACTAATTAGAACAATTTTAGAGGAAAAAAGCCGAGAAATGTTACTGTTGAACTTTGTAACTTGGACACTGTGTTTGTAACTTGCACACCCCATCCTTACAGTACAGTCAGTACAGCACCGTAAATTGCCCTATTTCTGTCACCCGCCCTTATAATTTGGCAGAAAGTATCAATTGAACCTCTTTGACAGTTAAATCTAAAACTTGAATCTTTTATCTTTCCATCTGTAATAAAAAACTCATAAAAAAATAGAAGGCTTGTTTTTAATTAGGGGTGATGGAATTAGGGAGGGGGTGACAGACTTAGGCACTTTTACGGTATGTCTCGAGTTGTTTTGTCCAGCAAGAGGTCTTCAAGATGGTGGGTGCGCAAGTTAGGCGGCCATCGAAAAATAGTTCTGTTCGCGTCGCAGAAGGTCTCAAAAATTGATGCGGGCGGGCGGGCGCTAAAATTTCCAGGTTTTTTAAATATCGCCTGAAACCCCATCCCCCCAAAGAAAAATAACACATTTGAAGAACTAATTGTTTCTTCTTGATTTTTCCCGGATTTTTACTGCATCTCCGCACCGGAAAATCAGTGAAAAATATGATGCGGGCGGGCGACGCGGACATAACAATTTCCCGATGGCCGCCTTACAAACACAGCGACCAAGTTACGAAGTTAGACGGTAGACAGCAAAGTGAAATGTTGACGGTATAGAATGAAAGGAAAGAATTTTCCCTAGTTCATTCATAATATTATTGCAAAACGCCTAAGAATAATTACCTCATGATAAAAGTTAGGATAAGCATTATGCTGACAGATAGAGTAAGTCTTGCTCCATCATGGATAGGTTGATCACCTCCAAACTCACTCTCAAGTGTATTTGTATCACCATCATCTATATCTTCATCTTCACTTTCATTTCTATCTTCTTCTGCATCTTCATCCTCAATGTCGTCATCATCGTCACTAAACAATGCAGGATCATCCAATTTATCATTGTCATCATTTAGCTCTGATTGACAAGGGAATTCTTGATTTGATTCCAAATTGTCAATAGTTTCAGGAGCCATTTGATTGTGATTTTCAATATCAGAAAGTGAGATAGTTTCCTCATTTAAATAATCTGGTCTCTCAAAATCTGTAACTCTTGTCTCAGGTGCAGGCTCAGATTCGTCATCATCACACCATGTATTTGAGCTTTCTTCTTCAATCAAATGAAGTTGTTGTGATGTCTGTAATGAATAAACATCAAAAGTTGTTGCTGCTAAATCAGAGCCGCCTGATGATTGATCCTCTTCATGAACTGGTTGATTAATAGTTTCAGCCATTTTCTTTTTCAATAATCTATGCTTAGATGTTCTTGGAATCTTGGACCTTGATATTGATGAACTTATTGGTACAGTTTCATTGTCGTGCATGTACTGATTGTAGAAGCCACGTTTGCGTCCTTCTTTTTTTGCCACAGGTTCAGAAATGTTATCATTCTCCATCTTATTTTCCACAGCTACAACCTGACAACACAATTTTGTTGGAAGTTGTTTGATGGTGGAAGGATCGTAGCATTGCTAGCATTTTGAATCGCCGGAATGACTATTTTGCAGAACGAAATATTTTCGATTGTTATTTTTGTAAATTACAGACTTTAGTTCTTTAAAGAAATTTAAAGTTAAAAATGTTGCAAAAGTAAAATTACAACATTTTTTCTCATTAAAAAATAATAATTTGAAACATTTATAAATTTTAAGTATGACTTTTTGTGGAAAGATTTCACTATGTTATCAAAAATAATTAAAACACGTTGGTCTGTAAATTTACTAATGTTGTCTCTCGAGCAAGTCAACCATCGATCTGCGCACAATGATGCGGGTCGAGCGTTGGATAAAAAGGAGCCTTAACGTCACTTCATCAACTCATCCACTTTTTTATTGTGCTATTTGTGTAAATTCTATTGTTGACGTATAACTTTAATTTTTGAATTGTTTTGTTTTCTTGTCATTATGCCAAGTTATTTGATTGTTGACTGGGCCGGTGAGAACAAATCGGATGTTTTGTCAGCAGCCAAAGTTGCAGCAAAAGATGGTCTAGATGTTGGAAAAATCATACAAGTCCAAAATGGACAGGAAATATGGACTGGTGAAATTGCAAGCATTCATGGTATAATTGAACTTATCCCTATACTTTTCTATTTCACTTGAAAATCTCACCCTAAGGGTTTTTTTTGTTTTAGAGTTTAAGAGCCTGGCTGTTTCAACTGTTTCATTAGTTGTTGAGGTTTTATATTTAATGGGCCATTCCAGAAAATTTTTAATTTTTCAGAAATAATATCGATATCCCGAGAACTCTTCAGAAATTCCATGGATTTATTCCAATATTCCATGTATAAACTTGGGCGACAATAAAAAATATGTTCCGTCCGCATCGTCAGAACATAAATCCCAAGTCGGACGAGTCGGAAAAATGTCGGAATAATTTTTTGATAGCTAAGCATTTCTTTGAATCATTATTCGCTACAATCGCTACAAGTTTTTGATTATACTTAACCCACATTGAGTCCCGTTCAAGTTTTTTTCATGCACCCTTATTGAAATTTTCATGTCAAAATTCAGCAACGCAGTAGGGCGGGGGCCGGGGCCGAAAATAAGGGCCGCTTTCAAGGTTAACACATGCACGTTCACATTTAGTTTGGCAAATTAAAGATGGCGGCAAAAGATTTTGTTGATTGCCGACTTAATTCATCGGGATTTACTAGATCTTAAAAATCGACCGACCGACTGGTTTTAAAGATGTTTTATGACGTGGACGGAACAATTTATTGATGGCCGCCTTGTATTCCACATTCCTTTTATAGCCTCCCAAAGCAAAGCAGAAAAGGCGTATTGTGAGCGTTTTCCTAAAGCTTCATCAACACCAGCCGCTGATGCCAAACGTCAAAGAAAGAAGAAAAGTTTTGGCGACGATTTTGAGGATGAAGCAGCAACTGAGAAAATAAATCAGGAAGGAGCAGAAGAGAAGGAAAAATCTAAGCTAAACACTAATGAACAATCAGAGGCATCAGAGAAGAAAAAGGCACAGTCGGAAAAGGAGAAAACAAAAGCAGGGAAGATGAAAGCTAAAGTTGACAAGGAAAAAGCCAAAGCAAATAAGGAAAAGGAAAAGGCAGAAAAGGAAAAAGCAAGAGCAGAGAAAGAAAAGGAAAAGGAAGTAAAACAGAACGAACGCGAAGAAAGAGAGAAGAAGAAACGGGAGGAGGAAGAAACTTTGAAAAATAAGAAAAACCTTTATATGGAACAAATAAATGTATCAAATTCAGTAGATTTCGAGTCAACCTCATCACCGTTCAACTGTATAATTGAGGAAAACTTCAGTTCAGACTCTGATGGGCATGATGACAATTTTTTGGCCACTCACCCATAATTAACTCACCGTTTAATAAATCCCCACCATCTGCAGTTTTATCTCCACGTTTATCTCCAAAAAAGCCTAAACATCCTAATAAAGGTGGAAAGGCACCACGAGCACAATTCACAGAGAAGAAATCGACTACCCCATCTAAAACTACTACCCCACCTAAAACGCAATGCCCAAACAAAGGTGGAAAGTTCCCACGATCTTTGCCATCTCCAAGACCTAGACTTAGTCCGAGACAGCCCCTCAAACCAGCTGGTACGAAACAATACAGGTATGCTATCAAGAAATCGTGCAACGGGTGTGATGAAAAATCCAAGATCATTAATGATCAGACAGCCACCATCAAATCATTAGAGGAAGAAAATGATAGACTTCAAAAGATAGTTAATGATGGCTTCCATATGGGTATAAAGTGTGCATTATTATTTATACTTTTATGAAGTTTTTAGCTTCAAAAATTAAAGGGGAACTTTATCAACAAATCTTAGATTTTTTTGGTTTCATCCTAAAATAGGTTTGTTTCAATGATAAACTTTGAAGGTTTTAACTCTCTTTTCACTCTACAAATTGATTGGTGAACTTTTAAAAACACCCTATCTCTTCTATAGACATACAGTGAGATATTGAATTATTTATTTATGCAGTTGATATGGCTGACATCAATGATTAATATACAGTGAGGGGTATAAAGAGTCAAGGTTTTATTACCTTCAGAATCTTATCTTTTGGACTTTACTCTACACGATTAGGGGAACAACAAATTTCTTTGCTGGGCTAGGCTTCTTGTTATATATTATATCTTTGACCCTTTTTCTAGATATTTATGAACCAAAGTCAGGAAAGTTGGCACCCAAAGTGGCAGAAAAGTATATGGTGAGTATTGTTTTATTTTCTTTAGATGATTGGCTGATGGACTCTCTTTGAATATACTTTTGGTAGACCTGAGCGTTGAATTTACTATGAATCATATTTATAAAGATGGAGGTAAATTAGGACATGTCTTAACTAAGAAACTAAAAAGAAATATTATTATCTTTTCAGATGACACAGCTTCATCAAAAATGCCCAAATGTCTATCTAACACAGATTGACTTTTCTGTTTTGAAAACAAAGTCTTTACCGTCAAAAGCTGCGTTGTTTTTGATTGACTGCTTTTACAAAAAAACAGAACAGTTGGAAATGACATGGATGGGATCAAAGACGAAACGCGCAGTTGATAAAGACTTTCGAAATGCTATATTACGTAAGTTTATTGCTTTTAGCACATTTGGGTGGAAGGTATACATTTGTCTCTTGCCTCGGCATGAAGAAAACCTTGCACATGTTAAGACAATACCCCTAATCAGAAAATTTACACTTTTTTTCCTGTCCTTGCTCGATTTAGGCATGCTTTTTTTACACTACCAAACAATTTTAGGCATATGCCAGGGTGTGCACGGCCAGGCCTGTGTCTTATACATCATACAATAATTAAATTTAAATAATCTAACCTTTCATTCCAGTTTATTGTCGCGAAAGTTTCAAGGATACATCTGTTGCTATAAGTGATGCTGCGCTGAACACGGCATTGAGAAGCAAATTTACCTCTTTTCGGTCTAGAGAAAAGTCTGCCAAAAAGAAACTTTTCCAGAAAGAAAAGCAATCTTTTCCAGAAGAACAGTAGATATTTATTTACCTTTTGCAGAAGTTTTTATTTACTTGGTATTATTTAGAATATGTAATTTTGGAGCTTTTCTGCATCCCTTTTTGTTTGTCGTATTTATAGCTAACTTTAAGTGAAAGAAACTTTTGCAAGAATCTAATTTACCGATTTGCTGTTGAAAGATTTACGCTTGTATTATTTTTGCAGGATGCGCTTTATAGTTTTCAATAAATTTCAGTCTTTGTATGAAATATTTCACCATATAATTTTTCAGAAGATAATAATTTAGTGGGAACTTGATTTTGCAGATATGTCAAAAACTGCAAACATATATATAATTATATTCTTTTAAAGGTGTAATTTTTATCATATTATTTCAAGCTTACATATTTAAATCACTCAAGAACATTTTTGGGATGAGCTGGAGTTTTTACAAGATGCTTAGCTGATTGGTTATTTTTGAACAATAGGGATGACGCGTTCTTTAGAAAAAGTAACAAAATCGTTTGTCTCAACATTTAACGACCAACAGAGTCATCAAAGAACTTGTAAAAACTCCAGCTTGACCCACATTTTTAGGCTCTATTTTAATTTAGACTATTTTTAGACTTTTTAACACAGTACACGCTTTTTTATAAGAATAAGGGTGTAAATCGACTAAATTGCAAGATGGGAAAATCAAAAGGAAGCACATATAACAGAAAATACGTTCACTTCACAAATGAACATATTTCAGCTCTGGAGACATAGACATTTGCTGTGAAATCACTTTAAAGCTGTCTGGAATATTTTCTAGAAGAAACATCACATGAAAAATAGGAATATCTTAGTTTTTGGCAAATTCCTAAGAATACTTCACTGTTTGTCAAAAAAACACTATTCTTTTAAAAAAGTGCGTACTAACATATTCATGAACTGTATTATATAAAAAAACTAAACTGTAAATAGATTAGACTTTAAAATTTTGAAGCTTGTATAATAAAACAAGGACATAAAGTGATCAATGTCTTTTCTGATTGGATTCCATCTAACTTTTAACATCTTTAATAAAAAATACTTATGCTTTGAAGTTAGTGCGATCTGGTGATTTATGATTTGAAAAAAGGGAACAAAATGTGTCAATTTGTTTATATGACTGTTATAATCCTTTTCTTTTTACAGATAAATGAAAATCTAGAAACAAATAAACCGAAGGAGTTATATGGATTTTTGTTTGGTAAAAGGCTGGATTTATTGTTTATGTGGATTTTGATTTGACACTTCTAAGACTTTTGTCATTTAATTGGTTTTCAGTAAGAATGACCTTTTTAATACTTTCACATAGACATTTTTTTCTTAAGCATTGGGGTAATTTAAGCTGAGGCTGGGCATATGCTTAAATTTCTATTGTTGTATAACAATAAATCCATTGCATTCGAGTCAAATCCCAGCCTTGTTATGCTTATAAACGTTATGCTTATAAATGTGTATATAAATTTAGCAGAAGAGAAGGAAATGATTATTCATAAGACATAACCAGAGATTTTTTTAGATATCTTAGAGAGAACCTTTTCTTTGATATCTAAAAATTAATATATCCTTTTTTGGTAAAAAACTAGTCCTCGTGGGTGCACAAAGTAAGTAGACGTACTCGAACGAACAAAGGCTAGCAGAATTTCAAAAAAGAGAAAAGTTTAAAACCTGTTTTAATAAAAAGTATACAAAATTTGAGCAAAATCTAATCATTTTTGAAGCACACGCTTTCCTTTTGGCAAGGAAAACTCGCCACCATGCCCAAACTTTAAAAGAATTAAAACGCAACCAGGTATTACCCAAGGAAAAATTCCAACAATCTGAACATTTTTGAACTACCCAAGTTGCCCTAAAGTTTATTAGAGTTTATTGGAAACATACAGCAGATATTGTCAGAAGCTCAGCTAAAGTATTTCTTTTTCGGAGGTCTGTAGGGATGGCCAAATGTTTTTGTCATAAACTAGAGGGGAGTCATTTTAAACCAGGGGGTCAGGATTTCCTAGCAAATAGTAACTCTAGGGAGTCTTAATTTACTAGTTTATATTAATTGGGGAGTAATAATTTTCTAGTTTATTTTGAAGGGGGGGTCACTGCGGTATTAACTAGTTTATTATAACTGGGGAGTCATCATTTAGTAACCTGATAACAGATTGCGTATTTTCTGGCCCAGTACGCTGAAGCTCTGAAGACGTGGGCGAAAATATACAATCTGAAGAATATGGTCGCGCTTCTATGCGCGGACCGCGTTTCGGAAAATAACTAGTGACGAGTGAAAAACAATGGAAAGATGGTAGAACTAAATCAAAACAAAATGTTTTGGTTTGATCTTTAGGTTTAAATAGAGCGCCAAAGAATGAAAAATAGTTTTGGAGCTTTCAGCACGCGACATAAAGTTGACTGAAAATCTTCCGTAGAGACAGGGGCATTTTCCTCAGATGTTAGTTTTCAGCGATCTTTAGAGCTTCAGCGTGTCGCGTTAAGAAAACTCCACATCTGTTATCAGGTTATCATTTAGGGGAGTTAAATTTTTCTGTGACACCGGCAATACAGGGATGCATGGAGCCTAGCTGTCATATTTAAGTGTTTGTCAGAAAAAGATTTGGCAGTGAACCTTTGACATTACTCAAAATAACCAAGATCTCTGTTGTTATGAATTTCACCACTACCACTGTATGTTTTGGTTGTAAACCCTTTCATCAACAAAATAAAAAATCCAAAGCTTAATTAAATTATCTTCCAGAAACTGGCGATCATACTTTACCATGAACGACATGAATTTGTTCAGTTCAATAATGAAGGCAATGGAAAATAAGGCATCATTGTTAACAATCCAGTATGTCCAATCTACGAAATCGGACCAATTGTTCTTGAAAACAATTGACAGATACCTTGAATCAGACAACCAAGTCAGATTAACTACCCTAATTGTGAGTATTTATAATTACATTTTTGACTGTCAGTTAGTAGGTTGAACGCATCTTTTGATATAGGGGATGATTGACAAAAAAACCTCCTTCCTCTCTTGATTTCAGGCATTTATCACCTATTCAACTTGGGAACCATCCCAAGCATAATCTATATGTCATTTGGAACTTACAAACCCCAAAGTCCTGTGAACAGTGGAATTGTGACCTTTTTCTTGGACTGCAATATTACTATCAAAGCTGACTTTTCGTTTCATTTAGCACAAAGGAAAACAAAGTGAGGACACCTGGGCTTTTCGGGTCCAGTCCAAAGTGGAATCAACCAGATCGGTTAAATTTAAAAAAAAAATAGATGGGAAGGTAACTGAGGTCCTGGAGGAGCAGTCTGCCGTTGCCTGGAACTTAACAGTATGTATGTTCTTTTTCAATTTCAAATGTGACTAACTTGTTATAAGTAGTTGTATAACTCTTGACATTTGTTTGTCAATCCAGCCAAGATACTTAGTTACTTTAAGAAAAGCATTAAATTAGGAAATCCAATTATTTTATTCAGCACATGCTGATATGGATTTCAGACAAATTATGGATTTCATATGTCAAAAGTCAGGCAAAAACTTTGCTGCAGTAGTCCAGATATTTGGTTCAACGTTCATGGCCCTGCATTTCAAAAGTTTAATGGACGAATTTGGGTTTGTTCCTGTACCCCTTGTCATTAGAGATTCAGGTACAACAAAGTCCACCATGACTAAACTTGCCCTCTCGTCGATTTGCATCAAAGGAAACAAATTTGGTAATTTTTTTATTCCGTAATTGATGGGACTAATTTTAGGGAACCTTTTTGTAGGATGTTAGGTTTTCTGCTAGAATTATCTTAAGATGAGAAATGCAATGCAAATGCAAAATTTTGGGTTTTGGAGGATTACCAAAAATGTCCCAACATTAAATCCCGTTAGTCTTGTGGTTTTTGCTGATTTGAGTAGTATGAATGAGTACAAACATTTTCGTACAATTATTTTCAAATGTTTTGCAATTTTACACGAGGAAGTCAAGCAAAAATTAAAACATTTGACGACGTTTGTAAAAGGCGGAACCAGGCGGAACCAACCAGAACCAGCCAGAACAAGAATGTCTCTCCCTTCGACGTCGCTTCTCCTTTCCCAGTGGCAACCAGCGAGGGTGGGAGAAGGACAAAACCTTTAATTTTACTATTTTCTCAACTGTAACCTTAAGCAAATTTTGCGGAATACTACTACATAATGCTCGAAATTACTGTGAGAAGAGTTGTTTTATTCCTCCTGGTAGCAAAGAGCTGACCCTGACGGCTTAAAGCACTGCGAAGCATGTTAACATAAAGTTCTGCTAAGTAAGTTTTCTCCTCCTTTTGAATTAACCTGCTTTCCTTAATCTTGACAGCTACAAAAAAAACCACCAAAAAAGTAATCCATCGTCATCGCATGGCATGGCATGGCAAAACAAAGCAAAATTTATTTCTAGATATTTCTGAAAACTCCACGTAATAAAACAGTTGCAGCACAAACTCGAACATACTATACATAAATTGAACCAATAAGCTAAATAGTTTCAAGTTATACACACAAACACAAACCAGGAGTATCATTTAAAAACAAACAAATCTAGATGCTTAATGTTAATTTATCAATAGCTCTTGTGGATAGCTGTCGTTTGTTTTTGTTCAAAAAATTCATTTTTTTTGCGCGCATAAATTCATTCGAATTCAAAAACGTTCGATTGATATATCGAAATCTACTTTAGAAACATTCGATTTTCAAATAAAAAATAAAATCGCCAACACGGTGTGGCATCAGGGGCGTTGCCTTTATCCCAGAACGTGAGGATAGAGGATAATTTCAAGGGCTCCTTATCTAGGTAGTTTTAGGTTACAAGAGTACTTGGACCAATACCTTATTGTAACTTATTTTGGCGGGAACTTAATTTGGCGGATTTGGTCAAAATCCGCGTGGGCGTCAAATTGCTAATTTTACCAAAATTGCCTAAAATTTAAAGCTATCATTATATTGTATTACTCCGAATAAACGCCTCCTTTTTTAGGAGAATATTCAGTAAACGCCCCCTCGAAAGAACGCCCTTCCCCTGAGACAACAACAAGGCTGATTCGAGCTCTGATTCGAGGGAGATGGGGGTATTTAGACACACAAAGATATCTTGCTATTTTCTGTTTATTTTCTTTTCCTTTGTTTAGTTCCTTATATAGGGCTTTTTGGAGCCATGAAATTTATGATGGAACGTTAATGATAGATCAATACTAGCCTCATCATGTCCAGCGTCTGCGATTTGCTATAGAAACTTTCAAAACCGACATGATATATGTAATAAAATCTAACACTATAATGACTCTTCATGTACTACACATGCGTAAGAAACCATGTAATGGTTTTATGTTATTCAGCGTTAATAAACACGCACTTTAAAAATAAAAAGAAAGAAAAAAAACTTCATTATTCATTCATTCATAGTCACAAGAAGAGATTCTATTAGCCGATGTTATTGTTTACAAAAATGCTAGTGTCCAGGACATCGGACCTGCAAAAGTAGACAAATATGG
>JAUJPO010063713.1:0-12755 GCA_032270745.1 Tiaropsis multicirrata | reverse complement strand
TTCTGCAGATTTTCTCCTTTTTGATTGGCTGAATGATTTTGTCCTCTCGAGTTCTCTCAAGATCTCTTTCGAAAGTTGAAATTTTTAAAGCGGAGCACAACAGAGCACAGAAAAGCTCGCATTTTGTGTACAAAAGTTCCTAAACGTCAATGAACTATAAAAGGAAATTTTGTCCGCGCGAAGTCGTCCGCTCGGTGAATGGAAACTACATATTCCCAAGGGAATTCCGTTTATGTCATATTTAAACATTTTCGTCGAGTGGTAGGGAAATTCCCAATGTCCCAATCGACGAACCACAAGAAATTATTATCCGTGAAAGATAAGTAAACGATTTCTATAAATGTTGCTTGTTTCCCTTGGTCAAGACGGTTTGCCCTTCGAGGTTGATCCTTCTGATTGCTTGCCTCGTTTTGGATAAAAATCGCTAGCGAAAACAAAAACACTTCTGGATAAGAAAAAATAAACAATATTATTTTCAAAACATATCCTAAAATAAACATATATAAAAGTAAGTCCGACATTTTTCGTCCGATAAGGTAATCAAAAGCAACATTCTATTTTCATGAAAGGTGGTTGAGTCAAAGATTGACTCAGAAACGGTCGCTTGTTTGATTCTCAAAACTTTTAGAATGGCAGTCGAGAAAGGGTGGGAATATGGCGGGCACCCCATCTAGCAAATCGTTTGCAGTTTTTACAATCAATTGATTGATCAAAATAAAACAATAACGCGCGTTACGCCATTTGATTGTTATTGAGTTAATAATACAAATATTTTCTCACAAAAGTGAAGTCCAGAAAATTTGCAATGATTTTACTTGACAAAGAATAACAAATATTGGAATAAAAGGTCTGTGTTTTGAATTAAAAAACAGCAACTCGCCCAGATCAATGAATTGATTTTAGGAGCTAATCAACATTCTTGCTTTTCACTGCTGACTCATCCGATATGACCTTTTAACCGGACAAACTGGCTTTAGCTTGATGGTTTTAGCCACCTTTATACTTGCCTGTAGCCTGTGTACACAGACGCGATATCTATGGAAAATTTAAAGTTCATTTCCGTAGAGGGATATCCCGTTCGTAATATCTAAAGTGGAATCTTTATAAAGCGGACATGATCTAAAGCGGGCATATAACGGACACTATTCCTTGGAACGAACAATCTGTTTTAGTTCATTTCAATCTCTATGAAGCGGACCCCTCTATAAGATGGACACTTTCTTTGCGCCAATATTGTCCGCTGTAGAGAGAATCCCACCGGCGAATTACTTTCCACTTACGCTCGAGCGGACCAAAACAGCACTTCCACGCAGATACTTTTTACGTGAAATTTATCAGCAAATCAGACAATAACCAGAGAGTACACCAAGGAACGATAAACGTGTGGGTACCTTTGTACTAGATCGATCGTTTCTTTCATATAGAAGTACTTGGCGACACACTTTGTTTGAGTTATGCTTGGTCGGAAATCTCTTAGCTATTTTGACATAAATGACTCTCAAGACTGACTGACTCTTTGATGTAAACAACTCGTATCATTCCGGTCTTTAAAATTACATGCGAGAAATACCAATTAAATTTGTGTTTTAGAAAGAGTGCATATTATGTTTTTTGTTGCTCTTTTGGTGTCGTTTGAATATTCATTTGTTATTTTCGAATATGAACTTCGAACGATAGAGGTTCGAGTTTATGGCGTTTCAAGCATGGTCATTGTAGCAAATTGTTTTATATGTTTGTGTTTGTAGTAAAAAAGAGTTAAAATTAGAATGACTTGGTACTTATAATCCGATAAGAAAAGGGGATCTAGTTAACGAGACAGTAGAATTGTGATTTTTTAAGTTCAATTTGAATTACTTCACTCGGTAGGTGGAACGATTTGCTGATTAGGTCATTTTTCTCATTTGAATGACGGATTATTAAATTTCATCGTCAGATTTATATCTCCATAGGTCACTTTTGGTGGGAATTGAATATAATGTTCATTTCTCTCTGGAAAACTCCCCCAATCTGTTTTTCATGTGGCTGTGGCAGTGAGATACCAGGGAGATGCCCAAGATATTTAGGCAAAGCTTTTATTGCGATCTTGTAAAAACTTTTACCCTTGTCTCGACTGTCTGACTATTTTTTCTGATCAAGGTATTTCCAATTTCTTTATCAAAGTTTGTTTTCGAATGAAAGGTATTGTAGAGATGAAGAACTCAACACAGCATGACATCTTGTATAACCTCTCAACAGGGGGTCTATAAAATTTATTTCATCTCAAAGATAAGAGGCTTTATATTAATTATTTTGGGCCTTTAATCAAAAATAAATTAGTTTTTCACTCCTACGGCTTATATTTTGTACTGAAAGTTCTCTCTAAATTAATTTTTTCGATTTGGAGGTGGTTTTTGTTGTTTTTATCCAGTTAAAAAGAAAAACACAGCAATTTTGTGCCTGAATATTCTCAACAGTTCAGCTAAAATCTGACATTGTCTGTGTGTCCAAAAATCTTTGGGGCAGCCTGGAGGGCTCGAAAATATTGTAGGATTATGCTGAAATTTGGTACACTTGTTCCTTTGGAAAATACCTGGGGAGCCTTTTATTTTTTTTGAAAATCTTAATTTTTGGGCCCTAGGGATGAGTTTTTAAGGAAGTAAGATCTCCCTCTTTGAAAAGACTGATAATATTTTGAAAGCCTACAATTGGGCCTCCGAATAATTTGAAAAATATTGGAGTTGAGCCCACTGAGGTTAGCACGTTCGAAAGTTTGTGTATTTCGAAGAAAATTGTTAATGACTGAAAATTTGTTTTGGTGATAGGAAGATTTGAATACTATAGGAAAAGTTTATACGGCGTTGTCTTATGTTTAAAACCTACATTGAGCAAAACTTTATGTTCAAGAGACCGCCAAGGAACTTGAAGTAGTATTACTTAATATTTGAGACAGAGAAGCACTTGAATGTGAATTCTGTAAAACATCACGTACGTACATATCACGCAATTATACTGTCTTAATAAGGAAAGGAAGCAATTCATTATCTGAAACTTTATTTCGACTCTTTATTTTTGCCTTTCGGATTGTGCTGTTAGTCGTTTCCGTAAAGCTATTTTTTTATTAGAAATCTTGTCAAGCTAGGTTAATTATGACAGAATATCTTTATGGACCTATGATAAGCTCCTCTCAGTGCCGGATACAGAAGCTTCTCAAATGTTTTGATGGAGAGTGTTGCTTTTTGCTCATATATTTCTTATTGAAAGCCAACACTCTCCTTCAAAACTTTTGAGTACCTTCTGTATCCGCTTCTGGCCTCTCTGAAGTAGGTGCGTCATCTGAAAAAAAAAGAATTTCTGATGTTAAATATGAGTTTCATGGGTTCTTACAAACTAAACTATCTATGACAAAGAGGAATTTTTTAACATAAAAAAATACTTCTTCAAAAATAAAAAAGTTGGTCATCAATCAACAAATTTTCATTGTTCTACGCCTACTTGATTTTTTCGACGAAAAAGTAAATCTCGCACTTCCCTCTTTTTTCTTCGGCAATGAGACAAAACTTATTCGGACAAGAGTTTAGTCATCTTCAAATTTGTTATTCGGACAAAATTTAGTCACTTTAAAAAAAAAATTCCAACTAAGGTTTGTCCGATAAGGTATCGAATCGTATACGTTAAAAACCTGCTCAGATGTCTATGATATCAAGAAAGTTACTTTTCATCAAATTTACAATCTTGATCTTTTACTTTAAAATATACAGTAGTGGTTATGACAGGTTAGCTCAGTCGGTAGAGTGCTAACCTCACAATCGAAAGGTTTTAGGTTCGATCCCGTCCATCGTCGAATACTCAACGAATGAGTAGCACAAAACAGGTTAACTGAATTGTCCGGTAAGTCACTAGGAGCTGATATTCTCTGATATATTTTCCCTGATTAGATCCATCGACCAAAAACATGGACCAACTGTGAATTTAAGTTAATAATGCGTAAATTCAAGTCGAAACCCAAACTCAAGCAATTTTAAACCCATATAGTATAGTCTCTTCTAACCTCCATTACTCGAGCATCTTCTTTATTTGAACGATTTTCAATTTCTTGTGTGAGCGTTCAAGTTATAGAACGTGTACAGGGTGTCCGGAAAAAATCAGGTATATAAAACCTCCACCCAAAATTTATGCTACTTTTAAGACATAAATCTATGATTATCCCCTTTCCAACCTTGCTCTTTAGGAATTAGAAATCTAATAAATTAACAATCTCAATATACATATAGTACATAATGTTTGACGTTCATTCTAAAGTTTAAGCCCTATTTTTACTGGACGCATCGTCGTACTGTTTGTGAATTGTGTGAATTTCGAAATTTTCCCCAATTTCCCCAATTTAAATAAAATTTTCCCCGATCCAAAATTGGATTGCGTGAATTTCGAAAAAAATTGCGTGATTGCGTGATTTGAGAGATGACTGGAGAGACCTCTTCTAGAAGGCACCTCTTCACTGAAGCTGGAAAGGTAAAAGTGAAGTTGTTGTTATCAACGATTAAAACTATGGTGATAGTTTGTTTCCATGGTTGGTTTCCATAGCAACTTGATTCGTTTCTTTAGTAACCTAGCAACAAGAAACAGGAATGACGTCTACTTGAAATTGGTGTAAGGTCGATGCCAAATGAAATTACTATAAAATAGACGTGCAGTCTGGAATCATCGCTCAATTTGTGCATGATGCAGTTGTTGGTGCATGGGATAATTTTGTTGTTGCTTTAAAAACATCTTTTACGACAACATTTTACGACAACATTTTACGACAACATTTTACGAGGAGTATCAATCTTTTAGCATATTAGCGTGGTTACGTTGAGTGAAATAAATCAGGTAACGATCGTACTTTTTGTTAAAAATATTTCCTGAACCAGAAGGAACTAGAAGTTGATTTATAGCTTGTTTGATAGCTGTGAGTCTCCCCTTTCTTTTGGGACACCTTCGGTGCCGACCGTTTTAGGCTGCGTGGCCCTGACTTACCTGAGAGCAAACGAACCAGTGGCGCAACTTGAAATCACCCTTGTTTCAATTCTATTGGAGACAGAATCTAGTGTTACTGAATCAAATTTCTTCTATTTTCGTTCTTTTTTGTCTAAATATGGGAAGGAGAAAATCTGCAAATCTGGTCGCAGAGATCTCGCGGACACTGTTTGATTTCCATTCCCCGAGAGATCAATTACTTATTTTAATTTTTTTTTTATTCTGCAGATTTTCTCCTTTTTGATTGGCTGAATGATTTTGTCCTCTCGAGTTCTCTCAAGATCTCAAGAGCACAACAAAAGAGCCCAACAGAGTTGCTCGGTGAATGGAAACCCAACTGATTACACATAATTAATCTTTAGTAAGTGTTCTGTTTTCCCCCATTTGTGACGTCATGCCGTGACATAAAGAATAATCAATGTCTAAAATTACAAATAAACAGAAGAAAAAAATTCGCAAAATTATAATCAACTGAACTGAAGCATCATTAATTATAAGAGGTATTACTAAACATTTTTTTACATCTCAACAAAGAAAACAAAGAGTGTATTGTTAATACCAATAATTATCAAATGTTGCTTTAACATTGAATTAGTGGTAATTGTTAATGATAAATCTATTGTTTTCTTGTAAAGAAAGATGATATAATGTTTCCTTAAGTAAATGCCATTACCAATAATTAATTGAGTTGAATACAAAATTGATTTTCTTTCTCGATTCCATTGTTCTAGTAATTATTATCTTAATGGTATGGTTAATGATGTTTTTGTATGAAAATCCATTTTTTATGATAATTTTGGGAAAGGCCTTTGTGCCAAATAATATTTTGTGTATTTTGTGCCAGCGTCTGGTTATGGGTATTTTGGTATCGGTGTTTTAGTATTTGAAGGTAAACCGTAGACTATCTTATTATCGGACACTCTAAAAGGCGGATACCTCTGATTAACGGACAAACATTTGTTTCCTCTGATAGTGCTAGATTATTACTTAGAATAACTCTCTATAGATATGATTTCGGATGTTTACATTTTACTTATGGCTCTGATAACATTTCTGAAGTTGATTTTCAGTTCTCAAAGGCATTTACCATTGTTTCATCTTTTCATATTTTAGTTATATCCTATTCCTTACAAATGCCTGTCGTTCTGGCAAGGCAACTTATCTTAAGTGCAAAAATCATTTCTTGCTTTAATGACTTTTTTTACGTTTTGAATAAACAAGTCATTCAATAACAAATAAACGTCACGGTGAAATCGTCTATACATCGAGGTCAAAAGGTCTACATAGACTTTTACAAATATGCTCCTTCCTTTAAGGTTGAGGTTAGGTCAGCTATTGCTACCACATGCCAATAGACCAATTTCTAAAGCATTGAATTGAGTGGAGTTAAGAGCAGGGCAATTATACAGTGTTTTTGGTGATTTTCTACTAAAAGTTTGCAACCTTTATGACCGTGATTGCATTGTAAAAGGTAGACACTTCCACACTGGGATGACCAGTGTGTTGGCTCTCAGTCAAAGAAAGACAGAGGGGTGTATTTTATATCAAATTGTCTGGTATTACATCACATCATGATTGAAATGACGAGTATGTTCATTGCTATTATATTGGTAGTAAGAATATAGCAATGTGATCAACTGTTTTCTTGTGATCATGTAATCGGTAGAACGTTCGTTTTTTTTTTCAGCAACTATCGGAAAATTTCCATCAATTCGTTATTTTTTAATTTTCACAGCGAAGTCTTTTTTAGTAAAAAATAATCTAATCATCTTAAGTGTAGTGCTTTGGCCACTTGTTTCCAATAATTATGTGTGTGTTAGAAATTGTTCTATCTATGCTTCGCTCCGTTGCGTAAGCTTACCGCTGACAGCAACACACTACATGAGTATCGTATTTTGGGATGCAATACTAATACTAGACTAGCAAGCGTCTGGTTTTCCTGAGACACAAAACGGCGGAAATGTGCTTATAAAGTGGTGCGCGCGGGCGGGAAAATATTTTTATAAAAAAAACGCCACGGGAATGAGAGGTTTGGAAAACGTATTCAGCGAACGTAGTGAGCGTGTTGCAAGCGGAACTGCAGTGAAATACAACGGCTAGTTACTAGTCTATACTAATACAAAAATTTCATATTAAAAGGATTTAGCGTTTCATCTTATTGTAACCATCAGAATTTATTAATTATTACTTTTTTGACATTTGTTTTTTACTTCCATGCAAAGAAATCTCAATTTTGAAGGAGAGTAAAAGATTTCCTCTCCCATATAAGGTAAAAAAGATTATCGAAACACTCTTCTCCAAAAAGTTGATTAAAAACTAGCTATACCTATCAAAATCTGACCTAGCTGCTTTAACAACGAAACTGAAATTTGATGTGATTACTCCTTTGTCCCATAATATTCTGTGTGTAGGAATCTCTCTTTTTAAACTTGGTGTAATAGTTATGACGCTAATGCCAATCCAATCTAATATAGGACACTAACCATGCTCACTCGCGTCAACTGTTTCATATACTTATTGTTAGACCTTGTTATGTAACAAGGAAGAACGCACCAGAGTCGAAAAATATTTTCCATAGTTTTGAAGGTAGTCTATATTATATTATATGTCTGACTTAGACTTTTCATTGTACTAATCTATATGTTAATACCCGTGCTCTGTATGTCCGTTTGTATGCTATTATACTTTCGATTTCACTAAGTTACGTCACATGATTGTCTAACGTTAGAATATCTTTTTTTTTTTACCCAAACAATCGGCGCAGCGACGTTAGACGTTAAGGCGTACTGCTTAATTCTAATTTGCTGGGCTGCGGTTTATGAAGAGTTCTATAGCTAGAGAGCTTGTTTTCGTTACCAACGATAAAAACAAATCTGACATGATAACGAATGAATGAGGCAAGTGAGGCGTGATAAGATAAGGAGAGTCAGGGGAAAAAAGTGACACTATGTTCATTTTTTAATTTGAACATTTCGACAGCTATGTTATTTACCTCAGATTGAGGAACCAACAGGGATATATGTTATACTTCGGCTATTATAGTCATTCATCAACATGAAATCTGGCATAAACCGTCAGCTGCTCTTTTTTTTTTTGCCGAAATCGGACTCAAATTGTTCTAATCTTGTTCTTATTTTTTGAAAAATATTACAAAAGCCCTTATGTTTTCCATAAACAAAGGAAATAAAAGATAAAGCAAAAACATGTACTTTTAGCCTAAAGCACTGGTTTTAAATTCTTCTTATTTTTTGCCATTTCTCAACCTCGCTGTTCTTATAATTATTGTTCTTATAAAAAAGTGTATTTTAGGTAAACTTTATCTTACAAACTCAAGACTTGTACAAAATGAAAATATACAAAAGCTCATAGCTTCAGCTCACACCCAATATCGGAATGAAGTCTATTGTGTATTGTTTAGAAACAAAAGCATGATTCTGAGAAAAGTCCAACGACAGCTAAATCTCTTGGTAATTCTGGATACAATCTTCACCCCTCCATCCTGGGTTTAAACAAGATGCGCATAACTTTCTAATAAAAAGCTTCACTCTAAATTTGGAAATTGTTTTGTCGTAAAACGTCAATTTTCATAAATACACCATTTTACGCCCCAAAAAAGTCATCTGCTGACAGGGAAATTACATGAGTGGGCGGCTGACTTGATCTATTGTCCGGTGCGTAGCAATTAAAACATTGTTCCCTCATTATCAAAAGATTATGGAATGGCAATGTTAATTGTGTTTTGATTGTTTCAAATTAGTGATCTTTTGTTTTCTATAATATATTCTTTTTCTTTATAAGAACCAGTAAAGGCTCGCATGTTCTTAACTTTGATCCCCATTTTCTCAAATTTCTCTGTGGGCCCTTAAATATATTCCTAAAATGTTTCCCTTGGTCTAAACTTTCATTAGGAAAATTCCCATGCTCAAATTGTGAGTTCTTCATAGTTTTTTGTAAAAGTTACCACCAAATTTGAGGCTCAATGTTCTTATAAAATTGTTCTTATAAAATGAAAGCGTGTATCATTTCATCCTTTCATTATCTTTGGAAATTGTGATATTCTTTTTTACTATCCATTCGTACGTGTTTTAAAGAACGTTTTTCTCATCCTGTTGCTCAGCATCGTCTTAAGTTGGCTGGTCACGTTATATATTGAAAGATAAAGGAAGAATTGAAGAAGTTTTTGTTTTTTACTCTGACTTTTATTAGACCTTTTGATTGTGGATGGTTTGAATATATGGTTATTTTAGTTACTGGTGATTATGGGAGCAATTTTCTTTTGTTCCTTTGAACTTTATATTTTTGCTACAGTCTTTTTCCAGTTGAAATTTTTTAGAAGCTCTTTTCCAATTGGTTGATTTTAATGACATTTTTATCTTTCACAATTTTTACACGTTTTTACACGAAACATTCAGACGTCCTTAACATTTCTGAATTTAAGCCTTGAAATTTTCGTAATGCTTTTCCAGTATTTCTTGGTGTAATCATTTGAAGTACCAAATACAGTAGATTACTTTTTAAAGAAATTTCTTGTATCAATCAATCAATCAATCAATCAATCAATCAATCAATCAATTAATTATATATCCCAGGTTCAATTATTTGAAAAAGATAATTGTTTTTCAAAAACAGAAATGAAATTGCTGGTGCTGACGTCAATCTATGATTATCAAGAATTTCTACACTATTTCAAAAAAGATGCGGTATTCTTTTCATATTTTTTCATTTCAACAAAATTATCAAACTTCCTTAATGACTTAGCAACTAAGCCCTAGCAACAAGGTACTTTAATGAAAGCATGATATTGCTCATGAATACATTTCCAATCTGATTTATTATCATCGTGAGTTAGACCAAATATTCTCCTCAGTTTCAATCTTTCTGGCAATACAATTAAATTTACAGTTGCTGACAGGGGTATTTTCAAAACTGGTCAGTTGTTTAATGAGTAGACAAGTACTTGGTTCGGTGTATTTTAATCTCTTTGTACGTTTTCTAACACATTGAGCTTTTCCAGAAAAAATCCATATTCCAACTGTTGTCAATTTTTCACCGTGGATATCCAGGATGTTGAAAATTTTGAACCCCCTGGATATTCTATAATCTTCAACAGGGGGGATACGGACTTTTTCTGGAAAAGCTCATTGCGTGGAAGTAGAAAGTATTTAAAGAACCATGAAATCTGGGATGAGCCTCGTCTGTTCTTATTTTTTTGGCTCAAATTGTTCTTATCTTGTTCTTTAAAAATAATCCCCATTGTTTTCCTATTTATATAAATATAGTAGTGTATTAAATTGATTACCTTTTTATTGAGAACATTTTGTTAAAAGGTTTTCATATTTTATTTCTTGATTTCTTTTAAAATTCTTAAGCTTTAAGGTTTCGATATTGATTTTGGAGAATGACGTTGAATAATACTCTAGCCTCCGCTTATACTCCTACTCATATTGAATAATTTGCAAAAGAAAAAGTTCTTTACCTTGATGACCTGGGTCATGCGTTTAAGAGGAGTTTTTTTGTCACGAATTTCAGGTCTACTTTTTATATGGATAAGTTTTTGATCGATTTTTAAGTTCTTTAATATACTAGCATGTGATATTTTGCTCAATTGTCGTTTTTTCTTCGGCATTTTTCAGCTTGTGGGCTAGAGACTATAAGACTACCTTTTTGTACGTCAACGTATGAATGTTTTAATCGCATATAAATAAGACCTTACCCAGGCTCTCGCTTCGGGTACTGGCTGATCAATAATGCTATTTATAACATTTAAACCGCACAGAGCCAGATACAGAAGTTACTCAAAACCTTTGACGGAGAGTGTTGACTTCCAAATAAGGAATATGAACAAAAGCAACATTCTCCGACAAAAACATTGAGAACTTTCTGTATCCCACCACTCTTGTGATACCTGTTATTTTGTATGCAAAAAAACAAAAACAAAAATCTCGCAATATCAAGTGCCAAGTGCCAAGAAATTGTACCGAGAGAAAATAATTTTTCGCGCTATTTTCGCGGTCGAGTTATATCAGATTCTCACGTTACAAAGAATCAAATATATTTTGCGAAGTGGTTTTTATTTTTATTTTTATATTTGAGTGGTCCCAGTATTATCATTTTCTTTAATAGAACCAACACAGCTAAATTATAAAGAAAAATCTTTACTTTTTTATGGTGGCTTTCTCATGATTATCGGCTTTTATCGAAGTCTGATCAAGTCTTCCTTGTGGTTCAAGCTAACACATTCAATGCATGCGTACAACTGACCTTCATTCAATCATTTTGTGGCTTATTTGATACCATTTTTTTCTTATAAAAAATATTAAAAACTATTTAAAGAAGAGCCAAGCTAGCTTCTACCTGTCACTTTATTTTCAAGGAGGCTTAAATGCAATTCCTTGAGATTCTCAAAGAAATTTGAATATAAAGAGAATGCTATTCAAGGGTGAGAAGATGCTTTGGTTGTTATTTTGTGAAGTAGAACACTGTTGCAAATTTGATGTATTATGTGGCTTCTGCGCCTCTTTTTGATTTGGGAGTTTAGAAATATTTATAATAAATAAATCAATCTGGAGTTACCCTATCGGGAAAACTTCGTTCTTTAAAGTTGCGATTTCCCCCCCGATGCGTTGATTCGTTCGTATAATTTGTCGTCTGGCAAGACACACAAGTGACTAGATTTTTTCAATAAAGTACAGAATTCGCATCGGCAATAATTAACCACACAGTAAACTTTGTTTGATTGTTTACTCAAATATCAGGCATTTCTGAATCCTGGGTTATACTTTCTTTATTGTCTTGGATATTTGGATTAAATTTTGTATGTTTTGTTTTGTTTACCTATTTCTTCATATGGGAAAAAAGTCAGAAATTCCCACAATGCAAGACATCAAGGGATAGGTGTGAACTCTCTAGGATACACTCATTTTGCTTGCCGCTACAGCTAAACCAACCTCTTTTGACTTGTGACATAAAATAAATATTTTTAATGTCATAGCCCAAACATTTGGCAGTGGCGGATACAGAAGGTTCTCAAAAGATTTGACGGAGAGTGTTGCTTTTGTTCATATTCCTTATTTGGAAGTCAACACTTTCCGTCAAAAATATTGAGTACAGTACCTCCTGCATCCGCCTCTGATCTGGCACACATTAAATTATACTCTAGTTTTAGGTTGCGGATAAATAAAATATCTCAAAGACATGAACAAGCAAGGAATTTTTCTTTCTGACCTTTAAAAGAGCAATATGAACCTCTCTTTGTTCGATTTTGCTATGTTTGTAATGAAACACTTTTGGTCAATTGTTTATCAGTTTGCGTGTAGTTTTACTGATGGTTTCACGACCTTGGCTTGTGTGAAATGGAAATGCACTGAAAATATTTTGATGGCGTTTTTTTATTTTGGAGGCACATTCGTGTGTATAGAAATATGCACTTTTCAGTAGCAGTCTCTTACAGAAGGATGTAGAGTTTTTGAAAATAACAAAAGTTACGAAAAAAACAACATACCTTATCGGACAAAATAGTCGGGCAATTCTTTTGTCACTTTTGCCCGATAAAGTAAAATGCCCTTTTAACCCCACTCAGAGTGGTCTGTTGGCGTATGTTAGCAATAGATGACGTTGACGCCAACCTTGAAGGAAGGAACAAAAGGTTTACAGGCCCTATAACCGAGTATTTAATGGTCTTTTAAACCAGGGTTTGTGAAAAGAGGAGACGAAATGAGCCAACTAGTCGTTAGAAATACAAAGTAAAACCATCAAATCTC
>JAUJPO010063702.1:1799-12758 GCA_032270745.1 Tiaropsis multicirrata | reverse complement strand
CTTTGAGAATTGAAATTAGCTTTTAGAGTTGTAAACAGAGCCATAAGTAAGATGTAAACAAACGAAATCATCTATACCATCTGACAAAAACAAGACAAAAATGATAAAAACTGTCATATTTCACTATTTTCTGATAATACTAATATCGTTAGTTAATTGATCATTAGCACTTTTATTCTGGTTATTCCCAAAGGTTGGTTATACGCATTTCTTTTAGTTTTATTACAGTCTCAAGGGATTTATTGTCATTAACTTCTAAAACTTCTAGTGTCATTTTTCTGTTTTGTGTTTTTTTTGTGCGATTCCTTTAAAAAACATTCTATGAGAAGGATGTGAGTGGTTTCGGCCGAAATTTGATTGATGTAACAATCCCTCATTGTTTTACTTACGAGTCAAAGCAAGAAAAAAAATGGAAAGGATTAAATTTCCAAATACAGTATTAGATATTTGAGTGTTTAATCTTCTGTACACACAAACGGCATGAACAAGTTGATAAAAGATATTTTTCATACACTTCTTATATTTGTTTAAAAAGAAAGTAAGTTTGTTAAAGAAAATGCGCCAAGATACGCAAATTCGTTTTCAGGGCTCTTTGCACGCTCTTTGCTATGTTTCGACGT
Organism: Tiaropsis multicirrata; assembly: GCA_032270745.1. Classification (NCBI taxonomy): domain Eukaryota; kingdom Metazoa; phylum Cnidaria; class Hydrozoa; order Leptothecata; family Tiaropsidae; genus Tiaropsis; species Tiaropsis multicirrata. Next base: position 12,138 of record JAUJPO010063702.1, on the reverse strand, counting down.
CTCATGCTTCGACCTTTGACGCGTCATACAAAAAAAAAACACTATAACCGTACCACCTCTTTCCAATGTGTGACGTCCTTGGGGCCCCTTATACGAAAACTAAAAAGTTTTGAGATTTCTGACCATTTTCATCCAATTTTTGTTAAATTTTTGAACCTCTATAGAGACTATTCTTTTTCTCCAGGGTTATTTGCATTAAGGCACTGAACGTTTCTTTGACGTCCAAACAACGTTGTTTCAATGTCAGAGAGTTATTTAGACGTTGAAAAAACGTTGAACTAACGTTGTATGTCTGCTGGGTAAAAATGAAATTCATGATTAACAGTCGACTTCCTTCTGGAAGCAGAGACAATTACCGGAATAAATTTCCGCCGGACGTGGCGCAATTTCACATTACCTTGTGCATATATTCTCATCCCTTGCACGTTTAGTAGGTCACTTACTTTGAGTGCCCCTCCCCCCCGGATTTTAATGTAAATATTCATCGCCGATGAAACTTTCTTTCGGTACAGCAAATTCTGGACGTGCATGGAAAAAAGGAGAATAGGAGAGAGCGGAGTGAAGGAAAAGAAATAGAGACAAAAAGAGAGTTTTCGCCGCTAACTTTTCTATTTCAGAAAAAGATTATTTCGGTTACTTTGTTATTAGATCAGTTGCATCTACATTCTATTTTACTACAAGTTTCCGAATGTTTACTATCGACAAATATAAAGATGAAGTGTTCATATTGGTCAACCGTAAGTAAATATCTTTGCCAAATATCATCAGAAAAAAAAGAAGTCTCCATTTGTGTTTTTTATAGGGATTCCCTTTTATAAGAACACAACTTGTAGAGGGTCCGTTATTTTTTGTTCTTGAATATCGGACGGAAAAACCCCACTGAAAATAACAGGCTCGGATAAACTAAGGTATGCTATAACCGATGGAGGAGAATATATTAATTAAACTTTTTACCTTATATGGAAACTAATTACTCTCCTTGAAAAATTACTCGCCTACCTCCTGTATGCGACACTGGATAATCTGGAATGTTTCACTCAAGTAACATTTATTTCACTTTTGTGTCAGTGTTTATCATATAATGTATCTGCCAAATTGAACCCATGTCGTTCTTTAGTACAAAAGTCTCTAAAAATCGATGCTTCGTTCTCCAAACTCGTTTAAGAGACTTTACTACGGAAAACTTCAACATGGGCTCAATTTGGCAGCTCCATACCGACCAATTTTAAAACAGACCTCCTTCAGCCCTATGAATAATCTTTTGAATATATACCCACTTTTAGTAATGAGCTCCTTCCTTCAAAGTTGATATAAATAAGGTCAGCTATTGCTAACAGATGTAAACAAACCACTTTCAAAAGCAACAAGAAGTGTTGAAGGGGAAGTTATACTGTGTGTTTTCTCAGATTTTTCGCTATTCTACAGCCTTTTGTCCGACATTGCAGGCAGGGAACGTTGTTTTAACGTCGAAAAAACGTTATTCTAACGCCAGGACGGTATTTGGACGTTGAAAAGAAAGTTGAAATAACGTCACGTGTACCTGCTGGGTCTGTTGTATGTTCTAAAAGTTTATAATCTTAAGCCCACTTCTAGTGTGAATCCGATAATCCGATTTCGTTTTGTGTGATTGCGAGAAATAAAATCGGATTCTAAAAGATTTAAAATATAATTCTACAAAAACTAATTTTTCTTTACGGTTTAAATTGGACGGTATAGTCTATTGAAATAAGATTTTGAATATTTTTGATAAAACTGAAAATCGTGTCTCAGCAGACAAAACGAACCTCTTGAAAAACCTCGTTTACCTGGCTGAGGTACATCACTAACCTCAGATTGAACACATCTATACGACAACAATAAGAGATGAAATATTTCTGACATTTTTGAAATTTCCTAATCCCAAACTTTTATGTTTTGACAGAAAACTTATTACGCAACTCTCTTAACAAGAGTCCCAAATATTATTTTTTCTTATCTCTGAATGCGAAGTTTCTATTCAGATTTCTGACTGACTGAATTAAGCAACTTCGATCCCAGGGCAAGAGAAGTTACAGTCCAGATTTAAAAATAGGCCAGCCAACTCTCCGTCAATAGAAGAAAGCTTATGGCCCTGTGCACAAGGTTGCGTGTCTCTTGTTTTTATTTTAATTTTAGCAACCGTCAATATACTGTACAAAAAAAACTACTAGTTAGTTTCCTATAATAAAATTTGAACGAAACTTTTGCTTTCAAATTACTGTTGATTGATTGTGTGTGTAGGTTAACAAATATTTTGTTTTGTTTCAAATTGAGATTCCTCTTTGCAAATTATTTTGTCCCTGTCTGAAGAGCTGAAAAACACCATGATGACTAAGTAAGAAAAACTTTTACTTACTTAAGTAGGCTAAAGAGAATGTCGAGAATGCCATCTGAGATATTTTACAGATACAGTCTTTTAATTTTATAAGAACCAGTAGATTTTGGCCAAGTTTAGATGTTCTTATCTTGGATCCACAATTTCTCAAATTTTCTAACCCACCTACCCTTAAATATATGCCTAGAATGATTCCCTTGGTCTAAAGTTTTCATTAGAAGAATTTCCATTCTCAAATAGTTTTTCAAACTTTTTGGTAAGATTTACCACCAAATCAATTGTTCTCATAAAAAATGAGTGTAGTGTAAGATTATGTTTCATGTATGAAAATCATGAAACTTTTTTGGTTTAAAAATATACGCACAAAAACTCTCAACCAGGGGTTACAACTCTTCCCAAGAAGTTATAATTTTACCCCGCGAACTTTCCTCAATGTCCTGAATAGTAAAAATCAGGAAATAATGTAATTAAGATTTTAGCCTTAGGCTTATATCAACTTCTTCCTATTAAGCACGACCCACGGTGGTTTAAGACAACGTATGTTTTTGAAAAAAGTGAACAATTTTTACACATTTTTTACATAAAATTCAAACTTCAAATGGCCGTTAAAGCTTGAAGCATGAGAGATAGATAGACAAAAGTTTTGGTATTTGGTACTGTAAGAAAGCTCTTTTCATATACTCTTTCCAAAAATCATTTGGTTGGTTTATATGCGTTAAAATGAGGTGGTTTCGAGCTACAGAAAAAGGGCTGCGGTAGGTTAAAACTACCGTCTTAGGACGCAAAAACGTCTCACAACATCTATTAAGGGTGGCCAAGTGGTAAGAGTATTCAACTCCCGTTCGCAAGGTTGTGGGTTCAATCCCCAGCCAGATTAGACACATACTTGAAAGCTTGGATTCACTGCTGTCCTGCTTGGCACTCATTATTAAGGGATAAGAGCGAGTGTAAGTGGAAAAATCCAGGGAAAGGAGTGGGCGCCCTCCCCTACCTTCGAGAAGACAGCTATTCTAAAAGGGAGCCTTCGGGTCTTCCTCGATTACGGTCGCAAAATTTACTTAAGTGTCCGTCTACTTATCAATAAGTTATAGAACGATAAAACCACCCTCAATCTTTAATGTTATGTTAGCTAATCTTTAGGGTTCACCTAATCCAGACTTCATGGAGATATAATTTCAATAAAAATATTTAAAAAAACGTTATAATATGACCGTGGCGAGAGAAATTTTATGATGATTTTAAGTAGCTGTGTTGACGTCCCAAACAAAAATTTGTTTTTAACGAGCTCTTATAAACGAGTCTTAACGTTTTCAACATTTTTGCTACAAATCAGAACTGTAATCTAACTCCCACCAGACACACAACGTCGTTTCAACGTTGTCTCGACGTCCAAAAAAAACAACGTTGTTTGAACTTGTTTTTAAATGCTCAGAAAGCTCAGAGGTGTCGACATCTTCAACAGTGGGAATATGGATTTTTTCTGGAAAAGCCCAATTATGTATAAAAAAATACTAAAGAATTTAAGAACTTCTCCTCTTACCTGATCCATGATCTCTTCATCCACTTCTTGTTCTGGCTCCGCCCAATCCACAGCAATCGGATGTCCCCACAACTGAATCTTGCCATTCATCAACTTGCGTCGCGCCATGGCGGCCGACCGGTGGCTCTCATATTCCACGAAAGCGAAGCCGCGGTTCTTAGATTTATCAGTTGCAGACGGGTAGACAATGACGTCCACCACAAAATCTGTGACTTTGGAAATCTCCTCCAGGATGTCCTCCTTTTTGACTTTCTTCGGAATGCCGCCAATAAACAGGCGACAATTATCCACACTCTGGCAAACGCCCAATAAACGGCCTTTACGGATCTCGTAGTTGTTTAACGTGCGTACGCATTTTTGTGCGTCGCGTTTGGAGCAGTAGACAACGAAAGCGTAGCCACGGTTTTGGCCGTTGTAGTCCATCATGAGACGCAATTCGTAGATTTTTCCGACTTTCTCGAAGACTGGGACGAGCTCATCTTCATAGCAGTCGCGTGGTAACTTGCCAACGAAAACTTCACAACCTCGCAATGGAATGGGTCCTAAAACAAAAAGTTCAATCATGAATTTCGACGATAAGGCGAGCTTTAGATTCTCAGATTTTACATTCTAGAACAATATACACGTTTTTTTATTAGAAAATAAAAATGTTGGTCGAGGGCTGGACTATTCTTTTTTTCCAACAATTTTCAGTCTCAGGGTTTCTCATTCATGTTCTTAATAAACGAATCCAAATGGCAAAGAGAAATGCATTGACTCGAGAAAACCGTAATAACACCTTTTATTGAAACGTGATTTATCCCCTCCCCTCTTGCAGTTGAAAAAGATTTGTTTTCTTAAATTCGTTCTTAAAATGTTCTTAACTTTCGAACAAATCTCAGCCTCTGAATGTTCTTATAAAGGAAACAGTGCAAATATCATGAAACTATCAGTAGTGAAAAAATTGTAATTTTAAGCATTTAAGGGAAGACTTATATATTGCATCCCTTATTAATTTCTAGAAATTAATTGTTGGCCTAGTTTTGAGAAAAAAATTAAATATATATAATGATGTTGCATTTATACATCAATTTTTATTTCTGAAGGACAATTAAATTAAGAATCTCAAACAAAAAGCTACTCAGTTGGTACAGGGCGGCCTGTGAAATGTCTCTTGATGTTTAATCATCCCTGCAATCATGATTTGAAAATGAGGCCAAGAAATATTTCTCGAGAAGAGTTTATCATAGGTAGGTTAGGTTTTTCGAATTGAGCCCGTTGAAGTTTTCTGCAGTAAAGTCTCTTAAACAAGTTTGGAGAACGAAGCGTTGAGACAAAAATTAGTCTCTTTTATTCAAGCAATTTTTAGAGACTTTTGTACTAAAGAATGACATGGTCTCAATCGTTGAAAAAAGCCATCCCTCAATGATAAAAACAATGGCAGGTAAGTTTTTTTAACGTCCAAACAACGTCGTCGTCAGAAACGTTATTTGGACGTTAAAACAATATTTGACTAACTTCATCTGTCTGCTGGGACCTCAATCGTTTATAAATTGTAGCTTTTTTTTAATTTTCAAATTTGGCAATATGATAAAAAATGATCTGTTATAAAATTTTTTGCTTTCATTTTTTTAACAGATCACATGAGACGCACATGATTTTTAAGGTATAAGCAAATATTTTTTGTGTTATTATTATAGTTTATGTTCCCTTACAAGGGGGTGGTCTTTTAATCTTGACCTTTTGAAGTATTAGATATCAGCAGCAAATCTGTGTTCTGCTTTTGCATGTTTTTGATGACAAATTCTTTTTAATTTTCATTACTTTTGCAATAATGTCACGGCAATAATAGACCTTTTCATAAATTACGTCATGAGCAACGACTGCCTCGTTTTGAATTGAGTGCTATGACAAACGAATCCAAAGGGAGCTTATCAAAACTTGATTCCATTGATAGATGTGTCATTTTGAGTCTCGTGAGACATAATCACCTTGGTATTTGTATGAAGACGAGGCAGTCGTTGGTCGTGACGTAATTTATGAAAAGGTCTATTGATCGCGACTTTTCTTTGAATTTGCTTAGCATAGTTTTCACAGTAAAGTTCAAGTAGAAAAATGGACTTTTGATTTGGATTTTAAAAACCTAAATTCCTTAGTTTCCAAATCACATCGTACCCCGCAGACACACAACGTTATTTCAAAAATGTATTAACGTCAAAATATAGCGTTCTGATGCTAAAGTGACGTTATTTGGACGTTAAAACAAAACGTTCCGTGTCTGCTGGGTAAAAAAATTGACTTGCTTTTTTCTAAATCTAAATACTGCTCTACTAAAACTAAACATTAGGAAAAAATGATGCATATTATAATAATAAAGTTAGTTTTCAAAATGGGGGTCTTAAATTCCTAGTTTCACATATCGTAAAATTGATTTGCTTTTTACTAAATCATATCAATAGCTGAACATATTAACGTTGAGTTTTCAAAATGGGGGTTGTCTTATTGCGGGTCATATGATACATATGGCACTTATCCAATGGCATTTTCTCAATGGCGCTGCTAAGTGGATGTACTATGCTAATATTTCAATCGGAATATTTATGTTTACATAACTTTTGTTACCTCAAGAGTTTATGCCCCAACTTGTAATAGCATGCTACTACAGTTTTAACTTAAAATAGCTTTTATGTGCATCATTAGTTGCCAAAAATTAGCTTATTAATGCAATTTTCTTTCTCGTCATATCAAATTTCTAAATGGCATTCCGTTATGTAGAAATGTCTTCTTTTTTTAAAAATGAATTTAAAAATGTGTAAATTAAAAGTAGATTGTTGTTCAAACAGGCTTAGCTTTAACACCATGAATGTATGAAAGGAGTGTCTTCGGGGCCATAAAATTAAGTTATTGTCTAAACAATTATCTACCTTCAAAAGTTTCAGAGTAAAAACATATGTGATAGACACAGATCTGGTAGCAACTGAGGATTGTATAGACAATTGCCGCTCCAATAAGCCTTCCAATTGTAGGTATACTTTAGAGAAATACTTTTTGTTGATTAATTGATTCAGTTTTGGAAAATATGCTTGATTTAGATGCACTTTCCAGCAATTTAGTAGCCACCCTAAGTTTCGATCTTTTTATTTTAACCAAAATCATACTTGGCTCTCAATTTTTCAATTTCAATTTGTCCCTTATATATGAAATTTATTCCTAAAGTTCTGACATAGATGTCTATGGAAAGTCAACAAAACTGTTATATAAAATGCGAATACACTCATCACTCAAGTAAACTATAGTGACAGAGACGAGAGTTTTTAAATAACAACAATTTCAAACGAAGTTTTCCGTAGTAAAGTCTCTTAAATGAGAACGACATGGTCTCAATTTGATCTCCCAGACATTCAACCCAGCGGACTACACAACGTTATTTCAAGATTGTTTCAACGACCAAAAAACGTTCTGACGTTGAAACAACTTTGTTCAGACGTTAAAACAACATTCCGTGTGACTGCTGAGGGATTCGAGGTTGGCTTTCCCAACACATTTACTAAATGTCAAAATTGACGAAAAATAAAAAAATAAGATTAGAATCTGACCTGTCCAATTGGGTGGTGGTCCAAATTTTCTCTGTCCATTATGGTGCGTTAGTTGGTAACCTGTTGTGTCCATCAAATCCAGCAATGCATTTTCGTTCGGTAGTCCAGCTACTGCTTCTTTGCCTACTTTCATTGTTTGTTGGATATTGCTGCCATGGTTACCACCTGGTGCCGTAGACGATTCTCGTGGAGATTCATCTCCTGCTCCTCCTCGATTGTCGCCATTCACGACTCCATTATTTGTTGGCGGGTTCATAGTGTCGTTATGGTTGTGGCGGTGTTGTGCCTTTCTTGGCGGTTTGTTGTTCTGTTTGGTGTTGTTGTTGGCTGGGGCTGAAATATTATTGTTGTTTAAGTCTTGGGTAATTTTATCTACTGTAGCTGATGACATATCCCTCATATTTTTCTGTTTCAACAGCAACAAATTTTGTTTTCGTTTCGGTTTATGTTGAGTTTGTTTTTTAAAAGTGGTATTTTTTCGAATATCGAAAATTTTATAGGTTTAGTTAACTTCTTAAGTAGTCTAAATACAATATAGTTTAGTTTCTTAGTTTTTTTACAATATATACACACAAGTTATAAATGCAATTTTCTTCTTTTCTGGATTGCGATTGTCTAATTATCTTTTGTGAACTGATTATCCCCAACAGGTGCTGTGATAATGCTATAGATTCTTTGGTGCGTTTTTGTAACGGTTTGATTAGTCGGTAGTAATGTAATCTTTTGATAGATATCTGCTTCAAAGATCACGATATGAATTTAAATCACAACTGGATATCGGCGGCGATCAATAAAACCACGACGTCGAGACAACAACAACAACAAAAAATTTGATTTGATTTTCCAAAATGATTTGATTTGATGATGATGGAAAAAATTAAGAATAAAATAAAACACAAAAAAGAGAATTGATTATTTTTGAATCATAAACGTACCATTACTAAAGTTGATTTGAATTTCCTAAGAAATAGTGTAACGCTTTTTAATAAGAAAAAAAATCCTTGACTCAGTCCTTTTGTTTATGTTATTGTTTGTCTCGATAAGTCAATAAACATACATGTTGAAACAACTTACTAATCATTGGAGGCTCGATGTCCCAAAGAAATTCCTGTTTCCGATGTTCAAAGAACATTCATTAAACATTAGCTCTTATGTGTGTGTTTGTAATACGAGAAAAGCTTTAATACAAACTTTTTTTTTATACTTGCTTTATTGTAACGTGATCTTGCAAGTAAATATGAAAAATTTGTTTCAGCAGCAGCCAGAAACACAAAGAAATATCTTATACAAAGAATATACATTATTCTCTTTTTCTTTTATAAGAACCAGTAAATTTTGGGCCGAGGAGACTCAGATTTCCCTAACTTTTTTGATCCACATTTTCTCAAATTTCTCACCCCATCCCAACCTCAAAAATATGCCATATATGAAAATTGCCATATATTGAAGAAAATCAGGGCAACAAATAATATCAACAATCAGGGGGTTCAATTAATACTTAATGAAATAAGATTTTGTAATTTTAAAAATTCAAGTATTTATTTCGCATAAAATAATTTTGAAATATTTTTTATTCTAAAGAAGTATTTACCCTGTGGACGCAAGAGGTTTTTCAACTTTGTTTCAACGTCTAAAAAACGTTTTGACGTTAAAATAACGTTGTTTGGACGTTGAAAAAACGTGCTGTGTCTGCTGTTTAATACTTATTTATGAAAGCTATCAAAATTTCTTACAATTTCAACCATGGTGATTTCCCACATAAAATAAACGCAAAAAAAAACTTGTTTATTTTAGCTGTGGGGGTCGTTTTTAAGGTTTGTCACATGACATTATTTGTAAGAAAATTTATCAATTAAAACGATTCGTTTCGTTCTGTACATCCTTTCTCCCTCAGAAAGTCACAAATTGTGGAATGATTTGACTTTCTTTTGCATCATAAAATTAGGATTCAAATCTTGGTAATTTTCAAGGTTATCTCTGCCTTTTCAGGTTAGGAGTATTGCAACGAGTTTGGGCTAGGTTACTGATTTTATCTCTGATTTTGAGTTGGATCGGTAGATCTTTTCATCTTTGATCCGCCCCAGCAGACACAAGAGGCGTTATAAGAACGTTCGTATAAATCATTTTTAAATATTTCCTGTTTTCCAAAAGGGAAATATTTACGTTTTTTCAACTTTGTTTCAACGTCTTCACAACATTTTAACGTTGAAATAACGTCGAAAGAAGGTTGAAAGGACATCTTGTGTCTGCTAAGAAGATTACATAATGTTTTCCAAAAGATTACATAATGTTTTCCAAAAGATTACATAATGCTACCAAAAGATTACATAATGCCTCTTCTCATTTAGTTTCCCATATAGAAATATTTAGGATATTTTTTTTATTTAACCCTTGAGAGGGTAGTAGGGTAGCAAGTCTTTAGTCTATAGCTTGAAACCACCCTATTTTAAGGTATATAAACCGAATGCATTTAAAAGGAACAAAAAAAAGAGCCTACTAGCCATACAAAAACTTTCAAGCTACTAGCCTGGACGGTCATATGAAATTTAGATTTTCTGTGAATAAAAGAATTTGAATAATTTCACTTATTTCAAAAACACTGCGCCGGAGTCTAACTAAGGGTTAAAAAATTAACATTTCTTTTAATGTTCTTATGAAAAACACAAGTGATGTTCTTGTGTAAGATATTAAACATGAACCAACAAAACTGTACAACGTCCAACGACTGTTTGTTTATATCATCTTCTTAACAAATTCTCTTGTATCTATGTACTTTTCTCTATGTCTCGTTCTTGCTTTGATCTGATCTACCAAATATTTCTCATTACTAACTTTTTTTATCCAGGGGCGGGGGGGGGGGGGGGGGGGGGG
>JAUJPO010063691.1:0-12760 GCA_032270745.1 Tiaropsis multicirrata | reverse complement strand
TCTCGAACTGCACTGTAAGGGTGCGATTTTGAAAGGCAGATTTTGCGCGGCACATACCGTCGTTTCGAAATCGAGTGGCCCCCCACCCCCCCCCGGGTGGGTGACCGAGATCGAGGTTTACACTTGTGGTGATTCATTTGGCAATTGTACCAACTTTCACTTTCTGATAGGGACAAATAAACAAAGAAATGACACAATGTGAATTTCATTTGAGTAAAAGGTACAAAAAATCTCTTCCAGTCTTTATGGTATAATAAAATACTGGTCAAAAAGTAATTTTACATGCAACAAAGAATAACGAAGCATTTATTTCGTTAAAAAAAAAGTTCCAACTATGTTACAACGGTTTAAACACGTTATTGTAAAATAAAATTATTGGGGAAGTTTTAATCCGTTAACCATCAGAAACCAACTAGCTAACACCAAAACAGGTAAAAACAATGTCGATTCAAGATAAACTGAAAAGGATAATTAAAACTCCTTTTCCTTATTGCACGATTTGCTTACATATAGATTTTTTACATTCAGATGTTGTTCTAGATCAATTTACAGGTTCAATCAGAAAGTGTTAAGCGAGTAAATCTAAAAGAGTCACATTGTCTAAAATAACGCGTGAAAATGATAAAGACGAATAAAATAACCCTTTTTACAAAGAGAAAGTAATAGGGCAATTCACCTTAGAGTTACAAGTAAGGCACTGTCTGACAGCAAAAAGACAACACCATCCTCATTTGATTATTAAAAGTTACAACAAAGTAATTCATTTTAACTTTAACTTTTCTTGAAATTCATACAAAAATAATTTTATTCCAATATCTTCTAAAACATCAAGCGCTAATATTATCATAACTGCACATGCGCGGTACGCTTGATGGAACGACCAACATTTTCACTCCATTTGCATGGGGGGTAAACAACTGGCCCAGCAACGGACCATCGTCCATTGCAATACGCGTTAAGAATTCTACTGCATTCTGGCTTTCGTTTTACTTGTGTGGAAAAGTTTAATTTAAATATAATATTTATATCACGTTACAATATAACTGTTGGCTGGTGGGTTGAAGTTTGTTATGAATTTGGGTTTAAAAGAAAATAGCGGTTTCTTATAGCTAGTTAACTAGTCACCAATCCCCACTGCATGAGCTACCATTAGCAATGCCACGTGCGTCAATTTGAAATTCCAATAATCGCATTGTTATGGTCGATGAAACCTACGGAGAATGAAAGTGAAATTATTCCATTGAAAATCATTGGAATTTTTGAAGACAAAATTATTTTTTCTCATTTTTAATTTCAAAGATATAGGATATGTATTGAAGAATAGCCAACCAGGGTAGACGACAAGCAGTGAAACAAACACTGAACAAAACCGAGCACTTATACTGTATTGTTTTTAACATACCTGGTGTAAATTTTGCTGTCTTCGTGAACGTCCATTTCATATTCTTTGTATTCATTCAATTCTTTACGTATGGATGCTTTATCTTTGGGTGTCAGACGTGTCCATGGTTTGTCAGCTCTACACAAAAAGAAAGAAAGGAAGAATTGAAAAGGATTTTAGTCACAATGTAATGAAACTATTTCTCAAACTATTCTCGATACATGTGTGCATGAATTTCCACTTTTCATCCCCTACGGTTTCATAATTGGTTTTGAAAATGCATTTAACGGGGGATATCATTGGAGGCTAAGGGTGAACATAGAACAAATTTGATTTCAATTTTTTGTGATATCTGCGACCTGAATAGATCATATGGATTCTACCTGCTCGATATTCACGTTTAGCTATACATCCAAAGTAACCTTAGATTAATACTGGGGGAGGGTCTACTATGGAAATCAACTGCTCTCATGTTTATTACTATCATCATTGATTTATTATTAAAGAAGGGAATTGTTTTTGTAGGTCATTAAAATATGTCACCCTATCCAATGATTGAATAGCGTGTGTAAAAAATAACAAACATTCAAAACACAAGGTTTCAGACAAACTGTTTGAGTAAACGATAGAATTACAGTCGCTTGGCAACCTGACTCAATCAGTTGTTCGTAGAAAAAAAAGAAAGCCTGGGAATTAGTTTGATCGAGTCGTACCACTAATAAAGCGCTGAAAGCATGAAAGTAAAGGGACTTGAGGAGTTGTTAAAAGGAAAGGTTGATATGAGTTTAGGAAAAAGAGGATAAAAAGGATTAATCAAATGGCTTTTATATTAAAATCTCATCACTTCAGAAAAAGAACTCAGCCAGGGGTAACTATTGACTGACTGAATCGATTATGAACCTTGATTTGCACACGACATTCAAAAAGCTTTTGTAGATTTTAGATCATTAGCGTGGATCGATCATTAACCTTTTTTTAATCAAAATGTGAAATGGCTGATGCGATGCTAAAATTAAAGATGATTAACAGCACGTTTTCACTTCTCAACACTAAAGATGTTTACGTAACTTAAGGACAAACAAATAACACATACCTTCTATCGTATTCTTGTACTTCGAAAACTTCGACGTATTCGTTAAAACCCATAATCTTCTTCTTTCGTAATTCTTTGATGGTAGGTCGACGAGATAACTATAATGAAAAAAAGAAGAAAAGAAAAATTGAAATTTCATGAGTAATTAATTTAACAATAGCTCTTTAACAAAGGATTTAAAAACCAGCAAAATACATTATCCATTAGCATCTAATTCCTATGTCCTAACAAGATTGATCACCAGAATTAACCCAAAAACTCAACGCAAAATTAGTTCAATAACATAAAACCAACGACAAACAACACTCACCCTTTGGCGTTTATATACAGTCTTGATTCTTTCGATAAACTCTGAATAACTTAAATCTTGTTTGCGATTATTTACATAAATATTTACAGTACTCCTCGACTTCTTGCCGTGTCTATTTTCAGTAGTTATATGTACACTATTATCATTATTATTATTATTATTTACATGAAGCTTTCCAGAAGCCGTGTCCGTGCAGAATGCATATAAAATGTCAGTCAGAACGTAGAAAGTCAGTATAAGAAAATCTAAGACGTGTGCATCATTGAGATAACCAAACGGTCCACGACTCACGATTGCTAAAGTGTTCCATATATAACTTCTTGCAGTGCTCAGATTTTGTGTAAAATATTTAGCAGTTTGGTATAAAGGGCATATAGCGTGGTCACACATTCTAGAGTGATGTGTTGATGGTGCTTGTGTTTGTTGATCGATATAGTTTGCGTAAAGATTGGTGATAAAAAAACGAGGTGAATTGAAGAGAAGATGAAAGTCTATCTTGATGAAGCTGAAAAGGTTTTGATGTTGCACCGTTTCATCATTTGAACAGCCATCGCGATGAATAACTTGATCCAATATGAACCAGCTCCGAACCAGCACTGCTTTAACTTTCCTTGTAATAAAAATCTATTTATCTTGTTTCGTGTTATCCTTCCTCCTTACGAGTTCCGAATGATTCAAATCTCACTACTCCACAACAAAATAATGGTACGATATTTTTTTCTCTCTTTTCCTTTATATATCACTTGGTTTCATACAAATAATTGATTGACAATCACTACTTTCGATCTACGCTTTATATCATTACAAAAGGTGATGACATCACAAAATTAATTGTAATTTGACAAACAAAAGAAATCGCTTACTGAAGTGACTTTTCGAAGATCATTAGGATTTCATTGACAAAGTAAACAAAAGATTGGCAGACAATATATTACGCGATTATTTTACTATCTGAAAATAGGTGGAAAATATCTTCCTATATGAGAATCTAAATGAAGCTAGAATTTAAAGCTAGAATTTCTAAAAGCTTTTTCATATCACGCGACTAAAATAACTTTGATGAATTTTACATTTTACTTCTTTCTATTTGTCGAATGCGTGTAAGTGTAATCTGATGGAGAAAAAAAATTCTTCTACTCTTTTTAGCGATTGTTGACGAATAATGTTTGTTTTTTGCGCTAGGAACTCAAATAAAAAATCGATTTTTTTTCGATCAAAAACTGAGGGAGCTCATTAATAAAAAGTGGGGTTACAAATTTCAAAACTTCTCTCCAAAAGACATAGCTTGTCCTACAAAGTTCAAAACTAATATAACCTTTGCTTATATTTATTACATCGTATCAACACAAGGTTGGGGTGTTTTGAAAAGAATTTCTCAATCGTCCCACTTCACACTTTCAACAAGATCCTTCGACTGTTGCTTCGACAAACCGTGAACGTCCCATGTTTCTTTTGATTAATAATAAAACTTCCCTATAAAAGCTAGAAGAAGATACAAGTAGGATCCCGTAGGATACAAACGTAAACTCAAAATGATGTCTAAGCAAAACACAACCATCTGATAGCACTTATCAATGCATTTTTTTCTTCATTTCTTTGAATTAAATGAATTTCGAAAAAGACTGTACAAATACTGGGAAAATACTGGAAAGAATACCAGTATGTAAACATTTAAAACGTCACAACAAATACCGTTTTTAGTTCCTGAATATAATCGTTGATATAATCATATTATTATCGGTAAAAATGATTATTAAATTTTAGGGGGTACCTTTTTTCTCATGTAAAGGTCTGGAAGCCTCAATTATACGGGATTTGGGGGGGGGGGGGTGCTTAGTCAGGATTCCTTTAAATTACACGATGTGCCAAACCACAAGGGGTACCCACAATGTGTGTTCTGTAGGGGGATACCTATTCACAGGGGGGGTGGTCTATTTTTAGGGGTACCTAGATTTCAGGGGGGTACCTAAAAATTAATAGGTGCTATGGCGAATAACGAAGAAGCAAGTTATTAGAAAGCATCAAATGTCAAAGGTTTGTGCAACAAACACATTCACTAATAATCCAGCTAGAATTTTCTTCAGGGAGCACACATACGAGCATTGTTTGAAAAGAAAGATGGGTGGTCATGCGAAGGTGTCAACAAGTTATGTTCAACAACATCAACACGTGGTATGGAAAACATTGTCTTGCAAAGTATCATGCCAACCCTGAAGTTACCCACTACACCGCAAAGACCACAAGAGAGGTGCATCTCTTCTTAGGTTCCATGAAAACAGAACCTTCATGTCATGTGTTTCTAAAGCCCACTTTATAGTATTAAAATATTTATCCACAATTTTTTCAAGGATAAATTTATAAAGACGCCACGAGGCGGAATAATCAACTAAAAAAAAACATTTTTAGAGAAGCTTTCAGTGTCTGAAAACAACTAGTACTACCATTCTTTCAAAAAACTCTCGACATTTTTTGCACTCTTTTCAATTACAGCCAAACACAACACTCGCCATGCCAACCAGACAAAATAGTACCATTTCAATGAAAAACAACTCATCTATTACTAGTTCATAGTTTTCTCAAGGCAAAAACCACAATACTTTAAGAGTTTTCATCTGGGAATGGTACGTAGTAGAAAGAATACCCATCTATCAGCATAATATGCATAGCAAAAAGCAAGTAAAACTTTGCAACAAATATCAATCATTAACAGTCCATATTTCTGGGAATGATCATTTTTGATATAAATACAATGACAATCTTACCTTTCTTGAAAGTTGACGTTTCGTTTCTTCCAAATTCTTTTTTTGTGTTTCCTCGTCATTAGTAGCTAGAACGAGGAGAAGGAATTTCAGCGTCACTAACGTTTCAAGTACTGGCAACACAACTTTATTTAAAAGCAGTCGAAACATTTCATACTAACTATCAAAGAGTTTTTCTTTTTAGACACTGACAGACATCGTTGACAGCAAACTTTGAGAAAATAAACGAATCAAATCTCTTAAAAAACCACTGGAAACTAATAATCTCACATAACTATAAAACGTGAGCTGCTTTTGCTACTTGTTGTCAAATTATTCTAAATCTGAACTCACGTATTTTAGGTTAGAGGGAGAATAAATCTTTTGAGAATGTATTAAAGTAGATCCGGGAAAAAAAGAAAAGCTTTAAGATCTAAAACCGAAATACATTGGATGTATTGTATATCGACAACGATTCGGTGCTAGAGCACACACCAATATGTGGGTTTTTATACTTTCGAAAGAGATCGTCGTCAGTGCGCCCACCTCCTCACCCTTTGCTTGACGTAACAAATAGCTGCGCATTAATTTAAAAGTAAAATGCTCAATTAAAAAATAGCTGTTGGAAGTTAATTGCGAGATATTTAAAAAGGATCGATAATTGAGGTTTGTCCAAATTACATTTTTCGCAGTAAAGCAAACGTTTGCACATTATTTTAGCATTCTTTTCATAATTTAAAATGAACTGAAAGGGATAATTAGATTTTTGACCACAGGAAATGCGCCGTGACATTTTTGCGACGCCAATAAAGACTCTCAGCGTAAGAGGGTTAAGACATTTCGTAATCCATCTAGGAAAACTGCTTGGCAAAGTATTTTACCTTTTCTGACAGACTTCAGTATAAAAATATCTGATTAACCATAATTTTTAAAAAGGAACTACAAAATATAATCAGATGTTAATTAAATACGCTGTCTAAATAACGATTAATAATATCTCCAGGATGAGATTTAATACCTTGTCTGGCTAGTCTTGGTCAAGATTAACTGAATTACCTGCGAAAGGTGTGAATAAAGAGTACCACAATTTTAATGAGATTGTGTTGTACATGCGCAGCCGGTTGGTGTTGTATGCAGATAAACTCATTGTCGCCAGTTTGTCACAAGTGATTTTCATAAAGTTCTTCATAGAATTGTCTCGAAAGTCAAAAGCGGTGTGTGTTTTTACGTGTACTTGGTAAAGCACACAAAGTCAAATGTTTTAGGTGGTATTTTATGTTTAAGGTGTTTTAAGGGGAGACACCGAGAGAACTAAAAAGGTAAAAAAGAAAAGCAAAGTAGTTGAAAACATTGTCAAATAGTTTTTCATCATTCAAAGAGAAGTTTACGAGCAATACGTAATGTTAACCAATTTTAGAAAGATTACATCATCAAATTTACTTCTCATTTTTCAATTACAGTTAAAATGACTTCCGTTATATATCATTAAACAACACCCTTTATTCACGACTTCCTATAGGACAGCCGGTAGTCGATCAAACACTCTACACAGATGCCTTAATTGGTGATACAAAACAAGTGTAGGAAGAACTATTGATGCGAGTCTTATCAAACATGAAAGCAAGTTTCTCGTTCACAGATTTTTTTTTCAAATTATGTTTCGGTCCGGCACAGTCAGGTTAAAATCTTGAAAATTTCTTCCTTCAGCTTCAGGTAATCCGTATTCGGAAAACACCTCCATGTCTATTAACAATAAGTTAGCAAAAAAGAAGAAGTCAGAAGTACTTAAAAATTTGTAGGAGTGAAAAATAGAAATGTTGACAAGACAACTCCATCCTGCATAACAAGTCGAAAGCAACTGTAGAAACTTGCAAATCAATCTTTGTTTTTGTGACCAAACTTTTTTTCACTTCCCAAAAAAAGAAAATGTGAATACATTATGTAGGAGGGAGAGAGGATTGAAAATGAGGACGAAGTGAATGAGAAGAATAGAGCCAGTGACACATTTCGATACAATATCATGTTCCAAAAAAATATCCATGACCAATTGAGCAAGCTTTCATCTTCATAAAATATTAAGAGATTTTTCCTCATCAATGGATTGATTCAAGATATTTTAATACTTTATATTTGAGGGAAAATGAGCAATGTTTACCATTCATTGGTTCAGAATATTCTTCATTGTTTGGTCAATACCCTTTTAATGAAAAAATCTCTTATTTATAACATTTTATTCTTTCGTTGCTCTTTTGAGAGAATAATTTTAACCAAAAACAGAAACAAAAGTCATAATTAAATTTTTAGCTTTCACCAAAAGAATATAGACTTTGCGTTGCTTCTCAAATTTCCAAGTTTCACGTTTTCAGCAGACGTTAACCCTTATTTCATCATCTGACAGTCATCAAGAGTTTCATAAGACTTGACACATTCAATAACATAATCTTTTTCAATTCATACAAATACTGCTTAATGTCAACATACATTTCAGTGTCGACAGTTAAAACCAAATAAATTATAAAAAACATGTAAAAGGCACATTAGAAAACAGAAACAAATTGCAACAGACGACCACACACGAAGTCAAGCATGCATCAAAAGCGTATAGTCTGATAAATAAAGGTATCATAAAATATGGACCAAAAAAAATATTCCGACAAGGATTTGACTAAACAACAGTAGGAATGGAAGAAGAGCTCTGACCAACCTTGCTCCTTTCACAAACCTCTGATGAGAAATTTAATAAAATTTGAAATTTCTCAAATTTGAAATCAACCAATCAGATTCGAATAACCATCTTTGAGATCAGAGTATTCCGAACAAGTTGCAACAGAGATACAAGCACGCTTGGAAAGTCGAAAACTCCTACCCCCAATGGAGGACGATACAAAGTTAAAAAGGGATGTCCGTTAATTGACTACTAATGGAAAATCACGTCAGTATCATTGAAGAATATGTGAAAATAGGATTTGATTACGAAAGAAAGATGGACCGCAAAATGAATGGATTGAATATTCTTGTATGGTTGTGTTTTTATTTCCTTAACAACTAGACGTACAATCTTTCTTCAAGGCGGAGACTTGGGGATTTCTATTACGCAATTACATTTGACCTTCTAGCCCGCTAAAAAAAAAACTTATTCTAACCTAACGACTATATCTCATGACCATGAATTGGAAGATTATTGCTTATGACAGACAGCCTCCTCTTTTTCAAGTCAATAGCAAATTTTGCATCTTTCACTAATAAGCGGAGGTGCATTTCGTAACTTACTCATATAAATGTTCATTGTCACGTGGGTTCCCTTCAAAACTTTTTCTTTGTTCGTGACAAGTTGGCGGGCGGCTTTTTGGAGATAAACGCTAGTTTCTAGTCTTGATTGCCGATCTTGCAAAACTCCGACTGAATAAATTACCTATTGGAACTAATTTTGGCCGGTTTGGCCATAATTCATCAAAAAAGTTCCCGCTAAATTGAATTTTTTCCGCCGTCCGCCAAATTAAATTCCCGCCAAATTTTTTTTTTTGAATATATGAACCCTTAAAGGTGTTTTTTTGCTTTTTTCACGCAATTTTAAGGTTAGAATCTTTAGCAACCGCCAAATTATATTCCCGCAAAAATTAGTTCCAATAAGGTAGGCCTAATGTGTTTAAAAATTGGTTTAAAAAAACCAATAAACTAAAATGTTGAATGAAATCGAATAAAATTTCGAATCTCCAAAAATTACTATCTTCCTAATACTTAACTTGGTAATCTCTCATTAAAAAAACCTGACCGGAATTAATTGATTAAAAACGCAGAGCGCAATGAAGACTTACAACGATAAATATTCCTCTGTTCCAATTCTTCTTTAGATGGACGTTGGCTCAACCGTCTGAAAGTGAAGAATAAATCAAATGAAAATACCTCATCAAGGGGGACCCGTAACATGCTCCTGTGAGAGGTCAACCCAAACAAAGATTTAGCAAAAACTCCTATAAGTTTCATTAAAACGTGACTATACTTTATTACAATTCAAAGAATTGTACCAAGTTAGTCATTAAATATAGCTTACAGTCACGACAAGTCGTGAGATAACGATATTTACCTGACAAGATTGGTCCCGACTTTAGAACGTATAGCTTGTTTTTCATCGTCCGATTGCGCTAATGAAAAGAATAAAAAATAATTATGTTGGATGGAATGATATGGATGGCAATAAAATTACATCTTTGGGGATGGGTGGTAAAACAATAAACTAATTGTCGTTACTTACTAGGGATTATATTTTTGCCCTCAAGTTCAGCTCTTGAAGGTCTGGCACCAAGTTTCAAAGCCAAACTATCTGACCTTTTGACTTTCGATGCGAGTCCTATAGAGAAAAAGAGAGAATGATGTTACCAAAGTAGAGGACGGTGCTTCGGAGATTTAGACAACAGTTCTTATTGTGACAAAATTTGTTTCTAAGTTATCTTTGATCATGCAATTATTTTGACTATTTTTTGCCCGTTTTATTATGAATGGAGTTAAAAGGACGAAAATATAATTACTTGGTATTTCTTCAAACAAACTTTGAAAAAATTCCAACATATTGTAATCAATGAAAGTTTTGAATTACTAAATGAAATATCTCGAGGCCACCAAGCAGACAGAAAATTATATTTGTTTGCCCTGTAAACTCATTACGTAATTTATTGTTCAAATCTTTCTATCCCATTTTTCTAATTCAATAATTTTTCATAGTTTCGTTTAGAAAATAACAGCGAAATATCAACAAAATTATAAAAGGATATTTTGAGACAGAAAGAAAACAAAAGGGTGAATTATAAAAAAGAAAAAAAGCTCGATATGTAGTGAAATTTCATTGTTGATATTATTATTTTATCAGGAGATTTTTTTCAGCACCCTTTACAATAAAAGATACGCTAAACGGACAGATTATCTAGGCTAACACAATGAATAATTAACGTCTGTCCAAGAAGATTTGAAAAGAAAAGAAAAGTCGATTTTTTGTGGTTATCATATTATTTCAGTGAAAAAAGAAAGAAAATTGCACGATCCGCTCGATATTAAGGGGCGTTGTCTGCTGTCTACAGACCTTTGTCCAATTTCAAATCAGAAAGCTGCTGCAAAACATTCCAGTGAATTGTTTGAATTGTTTAGCAGCTTACAGGATACCTGGTGAGCTTTCAATAAGTTAGGGATCAATTGGTTTTAATATTCAATATAATTCATAAGATTGTTATCTTAAAACGCACTTTAATTATTTAATAGAAGCACGGCATGTCGGGAAACATGAAGAACTGATTAATGCGTCATTAGAGTATTACAGCCACCAATAATTATTATCACTGTCTTTACTTTTAACTAGTACATTTACTATATCTTATATCTTCTTTCTTGTATGTTTATAACGGAATTAGTTTAGAGTCTACCAGATATCTATATGCTCTCCTTTTTGAATCCATTTTAAAATGAGTTTTAGTTCGCCCCGATCGAATTGTATCATTTTTTACAATCTCGGATAGGCCGTTATTAAAAGTCGGATATTTTATACCGACCTGAGGGAAACTCTAAATATCGTTTTGACGTTTAAACTAAATGTAAACTAATTCTTGATCTATCGATCTGAATCTTAACCCGATTATGCTGTCCTGTAGGGGGGCAAAGCGTACAGAAAAGGAAGCATACGGATTATTTGCATTTACCGTTTTCATCGCCGTCCATGTACGAATTAG
This sequence comes from Tiaropsis multicirrata, assembly GCA_032270745.1. Classification (NCBI taxonomy): domain Eukaryota; kingdom Metazoa; phylum Cnidaria; class Hydrozoa; order Leptothecata; family Tiaropsidae; genus Tiaropsis; species Tiaropsis multicirrata. The sequence goes on along the minus strand of JAUJPO010063691.1, from coordinate 1,524 downwards.
TAGTGTTGACTTCGATGAATGCTGGATCATGCTCATCGTCCCAATCAACAAAATCCCCATCCGCATTCCTCGCACCTACACCAACATCACTCCCAGAAATGTCACTCAAGTCTGCTTCTTCGAATTGCACTTCCTCTATAGAGAGTTCTTCATCGTATTTGGATTGCCTTCTCAAAGCAGATTTTAGAGGAGCCGCTGGACCAGGGCTATCTATATCATGTGGCATGGTCACCTGGGAACCGTGCAACGAGGTCCTCTTTTGACGCAGCGAGCTTCCAGTTTTAAAGTATCGTTTAAAAGGTTCTTTTATTGATTGTATTATATTTTTATCTTTAGTTTTGATGGTTGCAGGTTCTAAAAATCAACCATACATTTAAATGTTTACTTATTAATCTAAAATATCTTATAAAATTATTTTATAGTTTAATATCGACTGTAAAACACTTTTGGTGCCTAATAGAGTAAGTCAGTTAAGATACACATGAAATAAAAATATATTTATTCCAAAATGAATATTAAAAACTTTAAAACCACTGACGAGAGAAGTTTTTGCTAAAAATTTCAATACAATGCTTTCAGACTTGAAATCTGCGATTCATTCCAAAAGATGATACCATTTGAGTAATTGTTAATTTTAAAATCCTTTACAAAAAGTTAGTATCTACTGATTTACTGTCTATTAGACACCAAACAGTGTAATACTTACGTTAAGGTTTAAGATTTATCTTTAATTTTATCTATGATTTACAAATAGAAACTTTGCAATGGCACGATTCATTTTATCATATATTCTGATCTATGAGGTCTGCATAGATCAAAGAAAGTACAAAATATTACATAAATTCAGAAGTACACACATACCTGTGACAACATTCTCACTTTCTTCTTCGCTTTCACTGAGAGGACGTAATATTGAACTATCACTGCTGCTATCACTCATCTCATCATCTAAAAGTAAAAAAAGGAATTATTTTAATATAAGAGTAAAAAAAGGAATTATTTTAATACAAACTGTACCAGTCCATGATTTACTAACAGAATTTCTGTGCAAGTTCAATAGCAAGAAATGCATCAAAATTAATGACATAAAACGCCCGAAAGATTAGACGTTGAGCTTCAATCTTCCATATAGAAGAAAAGTGCCAGCTAGTTGTATTTTTTTGCCAACAGATCGATTCTTATTGTTTTCAAATTGTAAACAGTTATAAAAATGTCTTTAAGGGGGCCTATCTCGTTTGGTCAGAATTATTATTTCAAAAATGCTTATTTTGCAGAGGCTGGAGAAAGTTGAATGTATGCATGTAGGATATAAGGCTGGAGAAAGTTGAATGTATGCATGTAGGACATTAGGCTGGAGAAAGTTGCATGTATGTATGAAGGATATTAGGCTGGAGAAAGTTGAATGTATGTATGAAGGATATTAGGCTGGAGAAAGTTGAATGTATGCATGTAGGATATTAGGCTGGAGAAAGTTGAATGTATGTATGAAGGATATTAGGCTGGAGAAAGTTGAATGTATGTATG
>JAUJPO010063680.1:0-12762 GCA_032270745.1 Tiaropsis multicirrata | reverse complement strand
TAAATTAAGACAAGGCCTTCCGACCTTCCGAGCAATACAAACTTTTCTCGTCCTAATTTCTCAGCCAAAGAAAAGAATGAAGAACTAAAGAATATTGTGCGTTGTCTGGTTGTGTTGTGTCAGTCAAAAAATGGCGGGAGCTGTTAAACCCTAGATACACAGCAAAATATTGGATTTGAGTAGGCAAGGCAAGACAATTAGTATCGAGATAAAAATTGACTTCGAAAATATAAAATTGCTATCGAGAAAATGTAATTGGCATTGGAAAATTAAGTTGGTGTAAAAAAAAAAGTTAGTCACTAAAAAAAAAAGTTGGTTGTGAAAAAAAAAGTTAATCGTGAAAAAAAAAAATTGGTTGTGAAAAAAAAAGTTTGGCACGTCATAGGTTTGTCCTGTTCATTTATTGTGTCATATGACAGAGAGAGGAATTATAGATTAGTAGTACCTTCACCTTTTTTGATTTCGGAAATGTCTTAAATTTAAAGTGGTAAAAGGTCAAGATCAACAAAAAGACATCATCCTTCTTTTTCGAAATGTTGTTCTTTTTTCTCACAGAACATTCCACTAATAAAATTCTTTCATTACAATTTAAATTGTATTTGGAATACCAGATAATGAAAGCTTACTTTTTCTTCAGGAAAAACCAATACCTGGTGCTCATGCCATTGAAAGATATTTGGTGGAAGAGACCATCTGGAGAATCATATGTACACATTTTAAGGATCGAAAAGAATGGTTTGTGATACATTTATTTTCAATAACCAAAATTACCATCGGATTTTTGCAGTTTCATTTGTCTTTTGCCATGTCGTGCCTCTGAGATCATCAATTCATTTTTTTTTCTTCTAGTGCTCAACAATTGATGAATTGCTCAGCGAAAAGTCGGGTGTCAATAGAATACGTTATTTTGGAAGTAAGCAATTTTCTTTAACCAACTCAACTGATTGCTCAAACTAAAATTTTTTCATTCTATAGGACCCATAACTTTCTGATTAACAACAATAATCGTTACTCCAATGGCGAATAACAAAACTTTCATTGCCTGTCTGTCAACTTCTTCTTAACTCCAAAACACTTTTAATGTCACATATTCCACCTGGTATTATTAAATGCTACATTATCATATTTTCATAATTTAGATAATCGTTGGTGCAATGTTTCGACTTCCAGAACCTGAACACATCTTCGTCTTTTATGGATCACTCCTCATCGAGCTTTGCAAATTGAATCAAGCCGTAATGCCCAGCTGTGTATCTTTTCAAGTTAATAGCTACAAGTTACAGATAACTTGATCAATAATGATTGAAATATCTTTTTTAAGGAACATGTGTTTTTATGTTTGACTTGGGTAAAACTATAAATACACTGGTTATAGCTTAGTGATTTCAGCTAAACAAAATCAATTTATGCTGGAGGTAGTGGGTGCTTTAAACATCTCCATATTTTAAGAGTGGTTACCTTAACTCTGGTGAAACTACAAAAACAGGTGGCACAAACAGTGGAAATTCTTTTTGAGCGATTGAACACAATGAACATTACGTGTATAGACAGGTTTGTTTTTTTGTTTGTTTGGTTTCAGTTTGTAAGTTATTTATACTTCATAAACAAATCCGTATAGAATAATTTCTCCACTCATGGCTATCAATCCCCAAATAAATCACTGTTTATAAAAGATAACAATAAATATATCCTGTTTCTTAATAGTAAAAAGATAGTTGTTTACATTATACCTCAAATATTATTATGTTGTTTTAGATTCATAGATTGGTTCTCGTATCATTTGAGCAATTTTTCATACAAATGGTCTTGGGATGATTGGTGAGATTCACATTGTTTTCCTATCAAGTTTTTATTATATCTCATTTCTCTAAGGAAATCGCACAAAATGACATTTTAAAAAATACATAAATTTTGATCGCCGTTAAAGCCAGGGGCTAGGTTTGTACAAATTTATTATTTTGGACTCTGTCTGGATCATTTTAAGCCCTAGTGCCGTTTTTCTAAGGTTGAGCATTTTTAGTACTTTAATAAAATACAGACTTTTTTAGTTTGTGTCATTATCAGTTATCATAGTTAGTAGTATGATAGGTTATGAAGGTTTTATGGAGGTTTATTCAATATTCTTTTTTAAGGATACCATATGTTGACCATAGTCCAGATGACAACAAAGTCCGTTTCATATCAGAAACTCTTGGAAAATGTCAACGGTTTGTATTGTCTCGCATACTTTTCAGATTCAGATTTCATGTTTTCATGAAAGTTGTATTCGTCAAATGAATTTTCATTAACTCAATATAACGCTCAAGCTATATTTTAAGCCTGAAAAGCTTCCAGTTATTGGATGTCGGGCTATACTGCTGCTTAAAAAGTCAGGGTTTCTATGAGGGATTCAGTGTAATTACTTCGCAAAAAGTGCCCCTTTTGATCATTATCAGGTGTTACCCTTTTTCTTCTAGAATAATGGCCTGACCAATTCCCCTTGCTTCTCAATGTCAGAATTTATATACACATAATAAAATGTTCCAGAAAAAGTGGTTCAGGGGTCGGAAATTTTGGACAGTAGTTTTACCCCCAGACAGGCGTCAATTTGATCCCTTAGATATCCAAAATGACCCCCTAACATCAAAACTTTACCCCTGAACATGACCTATTTTCACATTACCCTCTTTAGATCCTTTATTTTGATATTGATTTCTTTAGATCCACTTACCAGGACAAAATAGTTAATACACTCCCAAGTGAAATGCGTCCATTGGTACCTGAAGCAACTCAAGGATTTTTCAGATTTGAATCGGCTGAGAATGGTACAAATTCTTTTTTAAGAAATCATACATTTTTAAAGCACTTTAGCTCTATACATTTTTTGAATATCAATCACATCTCAAATCTTTTAAAAGCAGCCTCTACTCTCGATTCCCTAATAAACATATATAGGATGGAATAAACGTACAGCCTGGAAATCTGAGCTATGATTAATAAACGTACAGGAGAAAATAAATATACGTTTATTAGGGACCTCTCAGTCTTTTTCCTTTTTCAGTCTTTTATTTTGAGATGCTCAAAATAATTCCATAAAATAAATAAATAAAATCCGTATTCCCACTGTTGAGGATGTCGACTTTTCTTAACACCAACCCCACTGGATATGCGTGCAGGAAATTTCGAACCCCCCCTCAACAGGGGGATGCAGAATTTTTCTGGAAAAGCCCATTTTGCATATCTTTAGGAAAGTTAGTCTGTACCAAACCCACACACAGAAAGTAGGGTTCTGTACAGGCTTGAGAAAAGTGTATTCATAGTTACTAGATAGTCTACAAGCACAAGCAACTAGATAGTCTACAAGCACAAGCAGCATCAATCTTAAAAACCATGATCATTTTTGTGACATCTTAATCAACGATAACATTGTTACTTGTAGACGAATCTGGCCATGCAGTTGTTCGCAAACTGATTGATGGAATCAAAACGAAGAAAGACACACACGATTTGCTTGGAATCTTATACGAAATCCCTGCATCTGACAAATCCTTTTACGCTGCAGACGAAGCAATTGGTATATATTTCATATAATGTTATTACAATTGAGGTTCTAGTTTACACTCAGCGATATCAACTAAATGCCAAATTGTGCAGGCTCGTGATTAAATTTTTTTTTTCAATCCAAGTTCTGAGATTTTAATTACTTTATTAGAAAGACTTTTCGAGATTTGCAAATTTCACGAATCTTGGTCAATATTCAATTCAATTTCGCGAATGTTTCTTTGAAGAAAATATGATTTCAATACGCTTGAGATTGTTTAACCCAGTGACATATTGTATATATACCAAACGTTAAATCTCGTGATCCGCACCACAATACTTCCAACAAAGTGCCAATATCATTTTTCGGATCGGCTTTTTTGAACCGGCCCAAAATCTATGTTATCCAAATCGCTTGGCGCGACACATTTTCCCAATTATTACATTTTCAGGACCAGCAATTGATAATAATATAGCAGCATTGAGAATCGAATGTTTTATTTTGACCATTCTGAGAGCTGGTTTGAAATCGATTAGCCACACCTACAGTGCATTGACAAAGTAAGTAAATCTCGCCTAATATGATCCAAATTCCATTCATAACGTTTTGGGAAAGTCCTTGAATTTTAATGAAGGCTTTATCATTGATTTTTTCTACAGCTACCCTAAATATTAATGAAGGGTTTATCATTGATTTTTCCTCTGTGTATAAATCTTCAGGAGTAGGGAGTATAATCAGAATTAACTTTGTCGGGACGGGATCTTTGTTTATAGCAACACTGTTATATATCGCATATAGAGATATCGATCGAGCTTTTAGCAGGTACAAGTTTCTCAGAAGCTCAGTAGGGGCAATTCCCTTTTTTTAACTCGTTAGCTTTCATATGTTGGTAATAGGGTTTATAGACCAAAGTCGCCACCTTCTGGAAGATTATTTTTGAAAGAATACGTTCTAGATTTAGATCCACTTTCCAGTTTCAGCTTTTTTAAATCTTATTATGCCAAACTCTCGTTTGTTTTTGGATTGTCATTTTTTTCTTCCCTTTGTCCCTCAATGTCAAAATGCTTTGCTATGGGCCTGCGAAATAAGCAAGTGGTTAGAGGTTACTTCTTTTCTAATCGGTCTGGTTTAAGTCATTAGTGAGGTTAAGTGATCGATGACGGCAGATACCTACCCGCGACCGTTGTCCTGCAAAATCTAGGACGCTCGATTGGCTGTGTGACCGTTCTCGTCCACATATCACCGTCGTCCCCCGATTTATCTCATTTAACGTAACCTGGCTAAAAGCACATTCCACCCACTCACTCTCTTCTATTCCTCATTAAAGTCATATTTAAAAAAAAGTTCCGTAACTTGCGAAGTTACTGTCAACTTGCTTTTAAATCTCAACAAGCAGGTTTACACAACTCACTTATTTGGTGCTAATCCACTTTCATTTTTCTTTTCAGATTTCATTCATTGTTCACGGAAGTCATAACAACACGCTCTGAACAAATGCATTGTCTCAGGGCTATACGCGAGTTTTGGGGACGAAATCCTCTGGTATGATAAAAATAAAAAATCATTCACCCTACACTTTTTTGCAATGTTTGATTTTCACGTGCTCTCGTATGATTCATCATCCTAGTGCTAAAGTCACTAAAATCGCATGAATAAAAGAGACAAATTTTGTCTCGATGCTTTGTTCTCCAAACTCGTTTAACCAGCTAGTATAGAAATTGGGTAACTTCTTTGTCTGATTCTACTCTGTTTTCTTGCAGATGATGCTTATTGTTATTGACAAGATGGTCAAACTACAGTATGTTCAATGCAGTACTGTTGTTAACTGGATCTTTGCCAAAGAAATGGAAGGTGACTTCATGAAGTAAGTCATTCACATTGGATCTGTTTGAAAAAAATTCCTTTTGAAAACAATAGAAAACGTCCAACCATGGGCAATATAAAAAGGCTTTTACCCTTGGGGGGGGGGGGGCACTATATGTGTATTCGTATAAAAATAGTCATAAGACGAAAGTTATTTTATTGTTTTACTTTTCCCATAGGTTTTCAACGTGGGAACTACTACACAATACCCTCAAGAAAATGATGAAACATAAGACTAAAGTCAAGGAAGATTTAGAGGATGCTCACGAGAAATTGGATGTTCTCATTGATAGTGCGAAAAAAGAGGTTTGTAAAGATTTGACTTCGATTAAAAAGTTGTTACAAAGATACTGAGCTCCCCCTAGTTGGTTACTGTGATTAATGGTGCTAATATTTGAAATTACCTTCAGAGAAGAATCACAAGTACACAAGTAACTTTCGGTATTTATTATTATTAACCTAAAGATTTTAAAGGAATTCGCATAATTAAGGTAGATTTTATTGCTTTTAAGTAAGTTGTGGTGCCATGAAAAAGGTCAAGTTATAAACAAACAAACGGCAGCGTACGGTTGTCATCGCACGGACCGCTCGTTTGGAAATTTCCCCTCTTGACAAAAAAGTCAGAAGCGCGCAGTGTACCATTTATTCACTGGAAGTGCCTGAAAACTGCGAGCCTTAGGGTCATCATAACAACGAGTCTATCGGTGATTTTGAGAGGTTTTACCCTGTTTCTTTTTGCATGTCAGGAGCAACGTCACGAAGATTCAGACGAGGAAGAGAATGACGAATCAAAATACGACATGACGCAAGCAGAAATTGAACGACGTCAAGAAGAAATCGAAGAATTGACGGAGAAAGTGGAAACTGCAAAGAAAGATCAAAAAGAACTTTTTCTTATCGTATTTCAGGTAAGGTTTTTTGTTTGTCTCTTCAGCTACTTTGAGCTTGTAGGTTTGAAAGGCGAGAAAAAAATGTCCTGAGGTTGCAAAACATTTGCAATTTTTGCAACCAATCAAAATCGACCAATAACAGGGTAGAAATTTTGACGTGTAGAAACTTTTGCGAATGATAGAAAATTGCTAATTTGAATATTTTTCGTTGTCCAAAAATGGACACAAAATAGATCATTCCGAAATCTGAAGTAAATAACAAGAGTTTATCAACTCAGTGGATGTATAAAAATGTGTTGATATCGAGCTAAAAGCATAACACGCACAGCTTTTTTATAGAGTGTTGATTTCAATAGAAAGCAATGGTTGCTCTCTTGGAAGCCTTCTAGAGGTAGTTGGTTGTCTTTTATTTATACGTTGTTGGCTGAATTTGTTAACGAAATTGTTTTTTATTTTTTTTATTTTCAGCGCTTCACAATGATCATCTCCGAACACATCGCAGAATGTGAAAAAGAGGGAGTGAAAGTTGCTAATCTATGGTATCGCTACACGCTGCAAAGATTACAAGAAATATTTCTTTTGGTATGATTCTATCTATTGAGTTAAATACAATTGGGTAGTTGCGTTTAGCTGCTCTCTAAAGAAGAAGCAATGTTAAACTGCATTCTCACAGCCTATTTAAAAAAAAAGCAATCAGTTATATCGTATCAAACTTTCACAGTAAAAATGTTTTTGCGGAATTTATTTTCCCAAATTTGGGTGTAATTCGCGAAATTAAATTTCGCGAAACACGGAGAAATCTATTTGCTAATTATTTACCCACTAATTTCACCTTTTTAGGCAAAATTAGCCCACATATTACGAAATTATATTCTTCGAATTTTTTTTCACTTAAAAAGTACAACTAATCTATACCTTTCTCTTTCTCTTCAGTACCACAACGAGATTGATCAATATGCAGACAAGATTGAGAAACTGATTTTCACACCTGACATCGCACCCCACATTTTAGAAGTATTCAAACGTTACAAGTCGCTACGATCCTGAGACGAGTTTTTGTGGAAAATTGTAACTTGAGATGATGAGTTTCTTTTATTAAAAGTTAGATTTGGCGAATCATTATAAGGAATGTGGACTAAACCAACACTCTCCGTCATAGAGTTTTTAAGAAACTTCTGTATCCGCCACTGGTACATTATTATTATGTATTTTATGGCACAGTAGTATCCCCCTAAGCTTTCTTTAGGATAAAAAGAATATCAAAAGTATTCAAAATGATAAAAGGTAACCCTAAAACTGTTAACTCTATTTTTGAAATTCAAGCATCCTTTTTCTTCTCCCACTAATAAGGTACAATTTTAGTCATGTATTACATACAGTATAAGAACTTCTTTAGTTGTTTTTAAGTTGTTTTTTTAACATTATAAAATATTTTTTTTTTAGTTTTACTTTTTAGGTATACTAAAGAAAAACTTTTTATTTAAATAATCTTTCTTGTGTTTGTCATTTTGATTTCATTGGTTTTTTTCCCGTGCCATTACAAGGTCAAAGGTTCTTGTCGACCATTGTATCAGGGAATGCTGAGTCAGCGCGCATGTGCAGTGTGGGAAACTCAGTAATCACTACTTGCTAGCGCAAAGGCTCTTTTCTTAGTTTATGAATTTACCATTGCCACAAACCCCATATACCACAGTCTGAAGTTGTAGCTATTATCCGTGCCTTGTAAGCGCACCGGCGTGTAAGACCGAGTTAAGACCCAGTTTCTATGACAGTTTCTTTAATGCACTCTCTTTTTTTCTTTCAGCAAAAATTAAAATAAATTAACACTAGAAAATATTGAAACGAACATTTTCACGATGAGTCACAATTATTACCATGGACAGGGAGAAAGGAATTCACCTAAACATTTGAATTCTCCTTTGACTTCGAAACAAGTGACACCAAAACAATTTTCGTCGAACGAGATTTTTAAACAACACAACCTATCAGGCAACAGTAAAATAGATGTTGCTGGATCAAAATCACTCTCCAAGCCTCAAGTTTATATGGCAGGTAGGTATTCTGTTTTTTTTTACAATTCTAGAAAGCAAATATTTTTGTTGTGTTATTTATAAGTGTCGTCAGTTCTATTTTCTCCGTTGGACTACTTACTGTTCAATAGCATATAATTCATTTTCCAATTTGAGACCACGTCATTCTTTAGTACTAAAAACTCTAAAAATCTAACAATCGCTTGAATGAAAGAGAAAAAATCTCGATGCTTCATTCTCTAAACTCGTGTAAGAGACTTTACTACGGGAAACTTTAGCGGTCTCAAATTTGCAGGTCCACAACGTCATAGGAAAGTGAACGGAGCGTCGCCCTGGTCAAATCCATAAATTTTTGAAGGAATTTGGAGTGTCATTAATAAAAAAATATAAATATTATATTCCGGCATTGTGTTCTGTAATGGTTCTACCCAAAAAGATTTTCCTCGTGTTTTATAGTGTGTATAATTTATTATATGTGAGAGCATTAAAATGTCTGGAAAGTTGTCGATATTCCTACTACTTTTCAATGAATAGGTGAACGTGTGATATTCGCAGAATCACCGTCTGCACCTGGCATTCCAATCATTTATCGCCTCGAAGAAGAACGTAAAAGCAATCCTGACAAACTCAATCTAGATCGGTATGTTATATTTTTAACTCTTATTAGGCAGTTGTCCACTCATCATCGGCGAGCGGATTGCGCAACGCTGTAACGCTTTGGTCGAAAGACAAATACTCTTATTCTATTGGTTTAATCTGACGTCAAGTTTATCAACTTTTACATTGACGTAATCTTTTGGTCAAAGAAAAATGCTTTATGCGAACTTTATGTGGAAATCAACCTTTACTCTCCTATGGACACAAAAATAGTGTTAGGAAGTAACTGTATATAATGCGTGAGTTTTATCAATACTTCTGCCAAGTTTATTGGTTAGCTTGCTAATTGAATCTAAGTAATATAATAATATATAAAGAGAATTGCTTTTATAGTTTAAATGAATGAAATTCAAAGATGAGAAGCGCAAGGACATTTCTATAATTCATCTTCCAATTCAAGACCACGTCGTTTCTTTAATAAAAAAGTCTCTAAAAATCGCTTGAATAAAAGAGACGAATGTTTGTCTCGAACGATGCTTAGTTCTCAAAACTCGTTTAAGAGACTTTACTACAGAAAACTTGAGTGGTCTCAAATTGACAGGTTTCGCAACCTACAGTATTTTTAATATTTTATCCCTTCTTTTCGCTAGACGAAAACTTTGTGTTTTCCCGCTTTTGGAAGGCGAAGAAAATCTACGGCTGCTGAATTTGCAACATAACACCATCATGCGAATACAACACTTGAGCATGCTTCGGAAGCTCATATTTCTGGACCTGTACGACAATCACATTGATGAAATCTCTGGTCTGTCTCCATTGAAGTGTTTGAGGGTTCTTATGTTGGGCAAGAACCGCATCAAGAAGATCAATGACCTTCATGATTTGAAACTTCTCGATGTTCTTGATCTCCATGGTAACAAGGTATCAACAATTTTTTTCTCTCGTCACAATAGTAAACAATTTAAAAACTCTTCCCCGATGAGCAAGTGCATTGGACGTTAAAAAATATTGTACATCCATTGTTATTTCCGAGGGGGGTGCACCGAAATCTTGGGAAAACGATTGGACATCTGAGGGGGTAATGCAATAAGGTCTATTAAAAGAAATGTTTGAAATCCAAAGGGGTATTTGTTTTTTTACTTTCTATCCTATTGCATTGGTGAAACAAATGTGATATAGCTATACACTAATATGATATTTTATGGACAATGGTTGTACCTGTGATATCAACATTGTATTCACTAAGATTGGTTACCCTGTGCTTTCAATATCGAACAGATACACTTGGGACATTTTTGACTACTTTACAATTATACCGTATTTCGACTTTTCTAGATTTGCAAGATAGAGAATCTATCCATGTTGCATCAACTACGCGTACTAAACCTAGCTGGCAATGATTTGACCGAAGTGAAAAATTTGAATGGATTAATGTCTTTGTCAGAGTTGAATCTGCGTAGGAATCAAATCAGATCCGTCGTATGTATTCTTTCTTCGTGTTTAGCGTTATCCCAGGTAACACAAGACGCTGTTTTGACGTCCGTGTCGCTTTTTTTGAACTTTGAAAGACGTTGTTTCACGTCAAAATGGCATTATATGTTGCTACTAATATTGATTATGGGTTAACTTACAGGATGATGAGCTGTATATGTAGATTTCATCAGTTACGCAGTTTTTTTCTGTAAACGTAGCAAGCTCAATATTTTTATTTCAACGATTATAGGTTAGACAGTCTGGAGAATTTAAAGTTTGAAATCGTTTTCAACTGTACTTTATAGGTTGGTCTTGACACCTTACCGTCGTTGCAAAGAATCTTTCTCAGTTACAATGAAATCGAAAGGTAACTACTGGGTGATCCATAAAAAAAGGCACCCCTAGTTTTTTTGACGTAACTTGAAATTTACTTCTCTAATCGCAATAAAATTTAGCATGCTGTTTCCTTAATATATTTGCATTATACGTGCAAAATTAAGTTGGTACCTTTTGTATTCATGAAAATATGGAGGATTGATAAAAAAGTACGAGTTTTAGAAGTGAACAAAGCATTTTTTGCAATACAGTTTAACTCATTTAATGAACACCTTTAATTCAAAAACCCATACAATTCGAACAAAATCTTCGGTCCCGTCCGACTTAAACCTCTATAGTTAAACCCCTATAATCCAAAAACTCGTGAAAGTACTGTAAAATAGAAGGGGTTCATGTTTGTTAAGTTTGATGAAGAAGGACTAATTTTTTCTTGTCGCCAATCATTGCGCTCAACTTTTTTTTTGTGGTTGAAAATTCTTTTATAGAAAAGAATCCTTAATTGGAAAAAAGTGCCGCGCTCAAAAGAAATTGACAACTGTTCAACTTTTTTCGAAGTCGCGCAATTTGTGTAACGTCATATTATTAACCAATCGAATGGCTTCATTTACTTCTAAACCAGTAGTGGTCTAATTACGTCATTTTATTATAAAAAGTCGAGTGCTGTGCGGCGATGAGTGGTTAAATATAATGAGGGTTTGAAATTTGATGTCTGTTTTACAGCGAGCAGGTAGACTTTCTTGTTCAAGGAGAGTAAGTAGTTTCCATTTAAGGTATGACAATTAGTAAACTCTCCATTGGTTTTAGCCTTCATCAGTATCCGAACCCGGGTTAAGAATTTATGATATGCGTATGTTAGCATTACGTCATTTTTCTTAACGGAAAGATCTGGAGTTTGCCCTCGCTCTGTTTTGGGTGTTTCCTTTAGAAAAAGTGACATAAAGCTAACTTGCGCATATCTTGAATTGTCGAAGTTATGCAAATTGCAAGATTTACAACAATTAACTAATTTATTCGCCTTTTTGCTTTTAAGTTTCGATGACATTAGTTGTTTGGGAAAATCTACGTCATTGGTGGACTTAGCTTTGGACAACAACCCAATGGCTAATCAGAGCAATTATAAACAAATTATCCTCCAATCAATTGTGAGCCTCAGACAATTGGACATGAAACGCCTCACGGTAAGATTTCTATTCTAGTTGAGCGATGGTGGCCAAGTGGTTAGAGTGTTTGCCTTCCGTTTTCAAGCATGTTGTGGGTTCAACCCCCAGCCGGGTCAAACGAAAGACTTGAAAACTGGTACTCGCTGCTGTCCTGCTTGGCACTCAGCATTAAGGGGTTACAGCGAGAGTAAGTGGAGAAATCCAGGGAAAGGGGTAGCGCCCTCCCCTACTTTCGGGTAGACAACTGTTCGAAAAGGGAGCCTTCGGGTCGCAATACTTACTAACTTACTTATTCTAGTATGATTAGCTTGCTTTCGTATATATTTTGTAAATGAGGAAAACTGCTCATTTTATTGCGCTTCCCACTTCTTAAGTCTTTTTCAATAGAAACTTGATCATCATAACGAAGGTTGCTACGATGTCGGTGATGATATTGGGAACATGAATTATTCCATAGTACCATTGTGGGTAAAAATTATGATTGATACTAACCTCTCCCTAAAGAAATTTTGCCTTATTCCTATAACAAGTGGTACAGGGGTCTTGTATATTTTTTTCAAGATATCGCATATTCTTGATACAACAGGAGTGATCGATGATATTTTAAAAGATTTTGAACATCTAAGATAAGAGTGTTATAATTAATATATTGTATCTGGTTTTTCTTTTTCTTTTTTACGTGTTAATCCGTAGGTTTTCTTTAAAACTTACGTTACTGTAATATTTTTAATTTATTTTAATTTTATTTTTTAACATTATTTCACAATGATTGCACGGAGACAGTCTTGGCACGCCATAAATTAACAAAACTAATATTCCTAACGGGGAAAATGTAAATTGATTAAATTGAAAATATGAAAAAATATGACTTAAATCTTAGAGAAACACTCCGA
>JAUJPO010063679.1:0-27195 GCA_032270745.1 Tiaropsis multicirrata | reverse complement strand
TTTAACAAACAAATTATAGTTTTTTAACTCAAACAACCATGACATCCTAGAAAAAATATCAAAAATAATTTTTTTCCAGCCTCCTGCATGAGTTTTTTTTTCATCACCCGGTAACGCAGAAACGAAGAATTTTTTAGGGTTGGCCTAAGAGAAGAAATTTTGGCAAGAAGATATTTTCCAATCGGGCCATTTCGCCAATTTTGGCATATATTGGCGGAATTTATTTTGGCGACTTGAGAAAAAAATTAAATTTGGCTAGAATTTAATTCGGCGGTTGCTGAAAAATTTAACCTTAAAATGGCGTAAAAACAGCAAAAAAAGAGCTAACAACGCAACAACTTCAAAGGCTTCATATTTTCAAAACGTTTAATTTGGCGGGAATTTATTTTGGCGATTGATCTAAATATTTAAATTTGGCGAGAAGAAATTTCTTCTCTTAAGGTATATTAATTACCTCATGAGAAAGTTTCAAATATTACAAGCTTTTACCCTATGTTTTATGCCTGCCAAAATTTTGGCAGAACGTGCCTAACAAGAGTAAAAACGTAAACAAACAAAATCATCTATAGGGTCAATATTGTTGTTGTGACATATTGTGCGGTGCGTGTTGTACAGTGAGATTTATAAGGTTGGAAAAAACAATGGCACTTTTGTAAGGGCCCACAGTACATTTTTTTATCCCACATAAAATGCGTTTAAAGCACAATTTGCTTGGAGACTGAAGCAAAATGAAACAAAATTGCAGCCAATAAAATCACAATTTCTAATGGTCATGCTTTTTCATATGATTATTCCACCAACTTATAATCAATCTGCCTGTAGAACAACAAATTAAATTTGTCTAACATAAGCAGAAAAGTATAAATTATTATAAACTAGTTAACTTTTTGACAATTGAAAATTAAAAAAAATGATTAGAAATTTTTTAATATCTTTCTTTATCATAAATGATTTTTTTTTAGTACGCTTTCAAGCAGATAACTGGAACAAATTAATCAATCTTTGTAGTAAAACAATTGGAAAAAAGATGAAGGTATATTTTTTAAATAACCTGTTTTGAAATAGTACTCAATAAAGTGTTTTGTTTAATAAGTTTTCAGCCTAATTGATAAACATGGTCCTGTTATGGACACCCACTGCCCAAGTGGATTTTCTTTTTTCAGTAGTTATATTTGAGATCCAGGGTATAATTTTCATTGTTAAAGGAAATTTCCGCTTTTGCTCTTTGGCCGCAAGAAAATCAAAAGAGTACACAAAAGACCTATTTTTGCACTTTTGGCTGCCTAACAAATGACATTGACAAAATATTTTTGCCCATTTTAAGCCTCAACAATAGCTTTGGTAGTGTCAAGAGATTCATTAATTATTTTTTTGTTTTCTCCCTTTGTTTCATATTTTCAAACCATTTCAAACATTAAAAATATTGTAGTTGCTGTATTTAACATTAAAATTATTTTCTTTAATTTTTTTCTGAAAAATATGCTACTATATAAAAATGATTATGGTGAGCAACAGAAAAAGGGTGTACAAAAATAAAAAATAAAAAACTTTTCTTAACCTACCTAACCGATCAGCCTATGATAGGTGCTTAGGAAGAATTCCATGGCTGGTTGGGCATGAATAAAAAAAGAAGGTTTGCCAAACTAATCCAATTCCAATGGTCCTTCAAAGTTTCAAATCTGTTTTAATGTTTTATTCTCTATCTTTTCTGTTGAAAGCATTGCAATTAAAAGGTTACCTTTTTGAAATGCTCAAAGTGCAGATTTATGATTAAAAATTAATCCCAGTATTTTCAAATCTCACGTAAACAAAGCAACTCAGATCAACAGAAACAATTAACCTCTCATTTTTCTTAGTGATATGTATGAATTTAATGTTTTTAGAACAAAGAACCGACTGGTGACAGTGATGCACTCCCTGATACACTTTCTACTGCTGAACAACTTCAAGAAATCAAACCTGAAACTTTAGACGTCAGTATACTTGAAATAATCCTTCTTGAGATTTCTATTAATATTGCATTTCCTCTAATAAACGTCACCCTTTTTTAGTAACCAAGTGATAAGTTATTGGTAAGCTAAGGGTATCATGGCCAATATTTAACAAAAAAGTTTTGATTATGAAAATGAAAAATTAAAAGGGATGGTAATTATTGTACAATAAGTAGTAAAATAGTATTAAATTGAAGTTGGGAACTGGTTACATGAAAGTATTGTGGTCAGCAAAGATGAGGTAAAATTATGAAGTCTCCTTTGACGTTTTCACAACCTGTATCTTATCTGTAAACTCTACTTTTACTTGAAATTTGTGTCAGTACCTAAGACAAATGTTACACACAAACACATTTTAGGGTCGATGCCAAACCATTAATAAAAGGTACCATTTTGAAATTTAATTCAGTGGATTTATTTTCTTTAAGCAAAGCAGTAATGTGATATAATTTTCTTTAGCAATTAACAGTGGTACAAATAAAGAAGTTGCGAACAATGATTGATGAAAACATGAAGAAATGTGTAGCAGCAAGAGTTGAGTGTGAAAAAGTCAGACATTCAAATTTATTCGAAGTTGGGAACTGGTTACATGAAAGTGTTGTGGTCAGCAAAGATGAGGTAAAATTATGAAGTGTCCTTTGATGTTTTCACAACCTGTATGTTATCTGGTAACTTTTACTTGAAGTTTCTTCTCATCTTGAGACCATTGTTTTTTATATATCCACCAAACTGTCGGTGTCTGCTCTTCTCAGGTTGGTGTAACCTGAAACGAATGGTTCATCGGGGACAGTATAGAGGTATCGTATTTGTTAAGTTGAGACTCTCCTAAGAAAAGTGTTTATCACATTCTAAGTTTCAATTATCTGCTGCACTTTGTGTTTGTCACCAAAGCAATTACCTTTTATGACCAATTACTTATTTACTAGGGATTATTTACAGTAGGATTGTCTGTTAGTTCAATACATAACGTATATTATGAGAACAGCAGTGCGAAACATGATGAGATATTGACCAAAGATGTATATACTTTTTACATTTGTTACGACATTTTTAGAAGATGAATTATTGACGAAAGTTAAATGTCTGAACTATAATTCACTGATATTCGAATACGCAAACCACCTAAGTTGAACTCACAAATAACTTGCATTAGATGGATGAAAGTTTGATTTGTTACGCTGTAAATGGGAATACTACTACTAATTGGTTTAATATTAGAGATTTTTACATGGCTTGGGATGCATACGAGTTGTTAAATCCTTAGCTAGACTGCTTCTCATCCTCTAACGAAACGTGCTTCTTATAGAGGATGCTAAATAGTCGCAAAATCTTCTGTCCCAGAATATGTCCCGTATAGAGGCGAAGGGCAATTTTGCTTGGCGAGGGTTATATTTGGAAAATTATTTTCCCCTAATGACAGATGGTAAACAGTGTGAAAAAAAAAAATGGTGGACAGGCGTAGGCATTTTTATGGCTGCTTGTAGTTTTAAAATCTTTGAAAGTTGGAAGCTAATGTTCAGTTCGAAGTGTTAAAGTTGAAATTATGTAGTTTGATGTATCTTTCGTGTGCAATAACAAGATGTTTTTTCTGTCTGAAAATTGATTTTAGTTTGTTTTGTTTTGTTGACATTTTTTTGTTTGGATGGAAATTTTACCATTCTACCAGCCTTGACGGTCGTTTGAAGTTTAAATATTTTGCAAAGAAATTTTGGAAAATGTTCATTTCTTTCTAAAACACTGCAGAGTCAAAACAAACAAAGTAAAATCTGACTTTAATTCTTTTGCTCTTAGGCTGAAAACGAGATCGTTCGAACGTGGGGTGATGTGTCGCAACGTAAGAAATATTCACATTTTGATTTACTGGTCATGATCGATGGTGTTGATTATGAACGTGGTGCATCAGTTTCTGGAAATCGTGGATACTTCTTGAAGGTAAGAAAAATGTTTTTAAAATTGTCAGCAATGTCCATCGAAGGTTTTAGACGATAGCCTGTCGGTTATTCATGAAAAAAGACACACGTAATTACCACTAAATGTGTTAAAAAACGCATCCAATTTAAAAAAAATTTGACGTACGCTTTTCAAATCGACGATATCACTTCAAACTTTATAGAAGTTTTTTAAATTTATTTTTCCGTATTTGTTGAAAATTTAAAATTCAATTATTATTCACATTTTATGTGATTTTATCTAAAATACGTCAATTTCCCATTGTTTATGTGTGTTGTTGTTACATATGTCTTGCTATAAAACAGTGATGAAGTTCCGTATTCTACTTTTTTCTTATGTTTGATTCTTTTCAAAACAAAAGAAGTCATTGTGTTGCCAAAAATTCACATTTTCACCGCTCTTACCTCGAAGAAAACTCACCTCTTTATCCAACGTCAAAAACTTAGACGCCAAAATCATGGTGTTCACAAGTCTCCCAAGTCTTACCGGTTGCACTATATGTTTGGAGCAAAGATGAACACTGAAGTTTATAAAGGCTTATTGAACAATATTCCTTTTCAAAACAGAAAAGAAAATGGTGGCAAGGATCAAATCTATTTGGAATAAGATGAGTGTTTGAGCATCGCTTTCTAGCCGTAAAGGAAGGCAAAAAGATACTAATTAAATAATATTAATATCTTTGTTCGGGATTCTTATACTACTGGCTTATAGTATTTGCTTATTTTGAGCTGCTTATTTTCAAATAAGTTACAAGATTGCAATACATTTACGTCTTTTTTGACGTCAGTTTAACTTGTTTGTGAACTAGCCACGAAAAATAACATTTTTATCAGTGTAAGAATCAGAAATTTTGAGAGTCCGTTAGAATTAGACCATGCTACCCTAGTTCGCATTATTGTAAATCCCGCAAAACTTAAAATTTTCGACCATTCGCATTAATTAATCCCGCATTGTTTCAAATTTTGGTGATTTTCAAAGCGAAAACTAAAGAACTTTCTATTGACGACATAAAGACACGTATTTGGCTATATTCTCCTTCGAATGATCAAGATTAAAGCCCCTTTAGAGAGTTTTTGTTAAGTTTTTATTAAAGGAAAGAAATTTTTCTTAAGACATCATTCGCATTAATTAATTCCGCAAAATCTTGAAATTTAGGCCCATTCGCATTAATTAATTCCGCAAAACATAAAAACTTTCAGGTGATATTTGCATTAATTAATTCCGCATTGATTTATTCTCCCATTAATTTTATCCCTTAGGGGAAGCCTTTGCAAAATTTGAGATCGTTTCAATAACTACAAAAGTGTACGTCGAAATTTTAAAATTGGAGGCGTTTTTTTGACACACCCGGTACAACCAATCAAAGTGACAAATCTAGCTTTATTAGGTTGTTTCCCCAGAAAAGATTACATCATCTGACAGCAACCAAAACAACAATATACAATAGACTCTCCATAACTCGACTCTCTATAACTCGAACCTCTCCTTAACTCGAACAAATGTGTTGGCACGCACGGTGAAAATTTCCTAACAAACTCTTATAAAAAAACTCTCTATTACTCGAACTCTCCATAACTCGAACGATTTTCGATTCCCCCTTGGGTGTTCGAGTTATGGAGAGTCTACTGTAGATAGATGGATAGGCCCTTCCCTTGGGGGAATGGGTCCTACTCCTACGTCCTAGTTCCTCTTCAAGTAGGAATCGTAGCGCTCTCTAGACATCGCCGGCTCCGCGCACGCGACACTCGGCTACCATGGTACATAGTAGTGACACTCGAGCTACGCGGGAGAGCATATTGTTCTCGCAGGCGTAGAACACGATGAGTGCCACCACACACCATGATGTCTGGCGTAACACTCTTGTATCAGAGTTATGGTACCCAATTTCCCTCACAAGGTATGGGTTAACCCGGGCGAAGGTGCGTTCGCCAAGTGAACCGTAATACCGCAGTGGGAATCGAACTCGGACCTCCTAGACGAAAGTCGGGAACGATTACCACCACGCCACTACGCCTTTATAGAGCTTCTAAGAATACTTTAAGCTGGTCATATCTCTTTTTCGGTACATATTGAATTGATTCCAAGGTATTTAATCTTTTGGTTCGTTTAGGGCGCTGGCGTTTTGTTACAACAAGCCCTGAAGAATTTGGCTGTGCAAATTTTACTGAAGAAAGGTTTCACGCCTTTGTATACGCCCTTCTTCATGAAAAAGGAAGTGATGCAAGAAGTTGCCCAACTCAGTCAATTCGACGACGAATTATACAAGGTGAAGATTTTCCCTGTCCTCCATTATTTTAATCAAATTTGACATTATTTGAAATGTGAAATATCTTAAAAATCGTATCTTTAGCTGTACAGAAGTTTAGGACAATTTTTCATCAGGGCAATAGCCTAATTCTTACGACTAATCTCTAAGAAGATTGTTTCCTGGATATATTATAATCACTCCATGGGCAATGTCAATAATCATTTTGAAAAGGCCCTTTTAAAATTCAACATTCGTCATTACTACATACCAGAGGGTACAGGCGCCATGCTTAGCTCTGTTCATAGATATCAATGAGTTTCCTTTGACAACCCGAGTTGCAACTTTCTGAAATTGTCTAAGTTCATATAAAGAAGAGGTCAATTCTTAGGAGGCAATTGTCTTATAGGGAATTATGTTGGGAGCAATTCTTTTGAAGGGGGAGGGTAGTTGTCTGTTAAAATTATCTTAGGGGTTGATTTTCCAGGGGGATTGTTTCAGTGGTATTAGTTATGTCACGGGAAGTTATTGTTTTAACTGAAGGAATTTTATTCTATTTTATTTGAGAGAGAATTTTCTTTTTTTTCAGGTCATAGGTAAAGGTAGTGAGAAGGAAGACGATAAATCGGTTTCGGAGAATTATTTAATCGCCACCAGTGAACAACCCATTGCTGCATACCATCGAGGTGAATGGATGGATACTGCGGAACTACCAAAGAAATATGCCGGTGTTTCCACATGTTTCCGGCAAGAAGTTGGATCACATGGACGGGATACACGTGGAATCTTTAGAGTTCATCAATTTGAAAAGGTGAGGTCTTTTCTTTGAGTTCTCATAGTACTGTTTGAAAAAGTTTTCTCTGGATCTTAAGTTTGAGGGGGGGGGGTGGATGCTCGGTAATTGAATGACAGTCGTCCTTAAGGGATGATGCAAGCAATTGTTTATCAACCCATTTCAGCTTTGCTTAAACTGTTGCAATTACAAGAGAGGACCGCTTATACAGTCAAATTTATCTTTAGAAAAGACAGGATTAATTAAAATCTATTCCATTGGTAACAACAACATAATTATGCTTTTTTCCTCCTTAGGATAAGCAAGTTAAATGGCTAGTATCTTCACACCAAACAAGTGCAAACACTGCTAATTTTACTAATAGTTCGAAATACTTCTCTTTACTTCCAGATTGAGCAATTTGTGATTTGCTCACCACATGACAATCAATCGTGGACATTGCTTGAAGAAATGGTCAATAATGCTGAAGAATTTTACCAAGCTCTTAATATCCCTTATCAAATTGTAGGAATCGTATCAGGTGAGTTCCACAAGCTACAGTAGAGAAATGTTTGCGTTCTGTCAAATCTTTTTAAGACTCGTATATTATTATTTTTTAGCAGATGGTTTTCCGGAAAATACCAGTGCGACTTTTTGAAGGATATAAAGTTTTCAAAATGATATGCACTTACCTTAAGAGTATTTCGAAAATTTCATCCCCCGATACCCTTGATTGTAACTCCCCCCTCGCTTAAATTATTTAAAAACTTAACCCCCTTATTTTAAAAGGGGAACTGAAACCATGTTGCGTGGAAGGTTTATTGCGAAAATTTCTTCTCGCCAAAATTAGTTACCCTAAGATACCGTAGCTTTCAAGCTAATTCCATACTCTCTTTTTCCTTGATAGACTTTGTTCTAGACCAAAACAATTTTGATAGATTATTATTTATTTTTTTAGGTGCACTCAACAATGCTGCAGCAAAGAAATTAGATTTGGAGGCTTGGTTCCCGGGTAGTGGTGCTTTCAGAGAATTGTGTTCATGTTCTAATTGCACGGATTATCAATCGAGAAGGCTTCTTGTGCGCTATGGTCAAACGAAGAAAATGAACGATAAGGTCAGAGAAAGAGCGATTCTTATTTTTATAAATACTTTTATTTTACTTACCTAAAGTGAGACAATTTACAACGAACTGAACGGTACGAAAGTAAGAGCCCCTCTCAACCATTTCACACCCCTTCAATTTATCTAATTTTGCATTATACTTTGCTGTCTATTTTTATCCTGGCGGTAATATCAAAGACTCGAATCTCTTTTTTTACGTTTTTGCCGTTACAGTATTTGCAGAACGGCGAAATAGGCCGTTTTGATTCTTTGTTTCTTTGTTTCTTGGTATCTGTAACAACCTCTTTTACACAGGCTGAATTCTGTCACATGTTAAACGCGACAATGTGTGCGACTACTCGAGTAATTTGTTGTATTCTGGAGAACAACCAAACTGAAGACGGAATTGTCGTTCCTGCTCTCCTCAGACCCTTCATGGGAAACATGGATTTCATTAAGTTCGTGAAACCGGCACCAATCGATGAGCAAGCAAAACCAACCAATAAGAAGAAAGGAAATAAGAATAAGGACAAAGATACCGTGACCGATAAAATGCAGAAAATGGACGTCAAATAAAGTTTGTTCTCAGGATTTTTTATAGGTTCTGTTTGTAAGTGTAAGCAGGTGGTGGTGTAAGACAAATTTAGAAGATTTTAAAATAATTTTTAATTTATATTATACAAAATTGAATTGGTGTTTTATAATTCTTGATTTTGAAAAACATCCACAAAATTTAGATATTTGGCAAAGTTGAAACAACAAGGTTTTATCAAACTACAATTTCAGTTACATATACAAAAAACAACGATTTCAAACCAATATTTCGCAATCAAAATCTGTAAAATATCATCTATCAGAGTCGTTCCAAAACAACGCTCCTTCAATCCAATATGCTTCACATTCCTTCTTTTAACGAACTGTTTTTGCTGTTATACGTTGAAAGAGTCTGGATATAGTGTTCTTTTAAGTACAGGTGATTACATGTCGAGGTCCATATCCATATCAGAGCAAGCATCCAGAAGACAGCAACAAGCCATACCAGCACAAACACCTGCACATATTCCACCTTTATTAATAGAGTCTTTGCTTTTGCGTCTTTTTTGATTATGGTCATTAACATAAACAGGTTGTGCTGATGGTTGAGTGATGATGACTGTCTGTGGTTGTCCCTGATACTGCTGCTGCTGCTGGTGTATAGGTGGTGGGTACTGACCATGATGTGAGGGGTAGGCCCCTGGTTGATGGAAGGTAGCAGGGTATACTCCTGCCTGTTGTGGTGGTGGGTAACCTCCTGGTTGTTGACTTTGGTAGGCTGGTGGTGGCTGAGGGTAGGGTTGTGATTGTGGATAAGCAGGAGGTGGGTAACCACCACCCCCTCCACCTCCAACAGGTGGCATTTGATTATTGTAGTAGGCACCCCCTTCCATACATGCAATCGAAAACGCCAAATAAAACTACGAGAGAATTTCTTTACTTAGTCAATTAACCTTATATGAAGTTAATCTTCTCCGTTTTTCTTTTTATGATTTTTTTAATCTTTTTTTTCTCTGAAACTAATAAGTTGAATTGAAAAGAGAAACATCAATATTTCATGAATTTTTCTTATTGACTTATTGATGTGTCAGATAATCATTTTCGGTTGCCATGGAAATTGAGATATATAATGGTTCATGATAGTCACTTTGTTTCAAACCAATTACACACTTTTTTCATAAGAACCACCAGTAAATTTTGGCTCAGATGTTCTTAACACATTAACACATCCACATTTTCTCAAATTTCCCACCCTACCCATTTTATAAAATGCATCCCTTCGTCTAAGCTTTCATTAGGAAAATTCCCATACTCAAATTGTGAGTTCTTCATAGTTTTTCGATAAAATTTGCCACCAAATTTGACGCTCGATATTCTTATAAATCGTTCTTATAAAAAAAGTATATTTTTTAATATTTATGAATACGAGGCTACCTGCTTTGGTTACATGATTTTAGCTTACGCATGGCTTACGTCATTATTTTTATAAAAAGAAAATAATAAAATCTTTGGGTTGGAGCTGTAGTTCGGGATTAAGTTATATCTTTGATTGATGAGGGTCCATTACCCCCTACCCTATTTATAAAGTAAAAGATACAATTTGAAAAAGATTCTCAAGGGAATTCCTCACAGTGAATGTTTTGGACTCAATGTTTTCATAACAAAACAATTTGAATGTTTTGTCAAAATATCAAACATTTCAAGATTTTTTATCATGAGTAACTGTTTGGATTCACACTTTCATCAGGCATAACCAATTTAGTTTCCAATTTTTACTGAAAATAGTAACTCAATTGCATTTCTAGAAAAGGATGTCCACATATGATTGAACCCCCTGTCCGCTTGTGTCTCCTTTTTAGCACACCCTCCCCCCCCCTAAGGTGCGGACGTCTTTTATGGAATCTCCCTTATTTGATTCTACAAACCAAAATATTAAAAATAACTCGATATACTGGGTTATAAGTATATTCTTACATCCAATTGCTGCAAAAGAAATTCCAATAAGTACAATGAAAGTTAATGAAAGTTGACCAACTAAAATTTATATAATGGATTGACTGCAAAATGTAGCATTTTTTATAACTTTCTAGTAGAGGTTTAGCCACAAAAATTTCACAGTGCATCCTATACATGAATATAACTTTTTTCCATACATTTTCAGTATGAAAACACATTCACTTTGAACCTTTATAATGTGTATAAAGATTTACCTAAAATCTTCTGTTTTATTATGGCAATGAATTTTGTAAAAATATTCCTTAAAGAACCTGTGGTCATGATATTTTTAACTAACTTTAACATCAGTGGCCTTTCATTTAAATCAGCATTTTAAGGGCCAGTAACCTGCATTTTTTAACAACCACTCTATGTAGACATTGTGAAAAATTAATTCTAACTTTTTTATACGATAGCACATTCTATTCGACGAAACACAATTTTTTAAGTGTGCAAGATGATTGACGGAAAAAATATTGCCTTAAAATCAAACCTGCATTTTAGGGGCCACTAAAAAATGCTACCTGGCTTTTAGCAAAGAAAAAAGTACTTTAAACTTTAAACTAAAAAAATTCATTGGGAAAGATGCGGAAGTTATGTTTAACACAAAAATACTGAATATTTCTTAAATTTCTCTTTTTAGAGAATGATTTGAAATTTGACCAGCATTTTAGGGGCCATTATAGTATAGTGTACAATTACTACTCTTCATTCGACAAATCAGTTGATGAAATAAGTTCATATTCTTCGGATGTTTCATCTTCACTACTCGTTTCGCCATTTCTTTTCTTCTTTTTGCATCCACCACAACAATGTTTGCAAATCTTTTGTTCGATGTTGAAAATTCGGTTGAAGACAATCATGGATGTGGTCCACAAAATCAAAACCACTCCAACGATACTGAACATCATGGGCATCTGTCTCTCGATCAAGATTTCAAAAACGAATGCAAAAATAACTTCAGAGTTGCGCACTAGTGCAACAGGACCTGCATTTTCCTTCAATAACGCATACGCCAGTAACATCATCCCAATGAAATAACAAAGTCCACTGGAGAACATCAATATCCAATACAATGTATCTAAATCGTTTAGAAGAATAATTTCATGGTGTTCTGCGATCATAAAGAAGGGTGAAAAGATGACGCCGTAAAGACTTGGATAAAGCAAAGCCACTTTATAGTCCACACACTTTGTATTCACTTTCAGGATGATCATATGAAAACTCAACGCCACCGCTGCACATAAACCAAAAGCAACACATTTCATTTTGTTGCCGTCAATAATGACTGAATGAGAATGAATGGATGTGATGTTTTCTTTTGGTAGCAATGCGTGTTTAGAATGGTAATGTGAGGAATGTGTGTTGTGATGTGAAGTTTGAGGTGCATGAAAGAACATCCCAGGAGCTGCTATAATTACCACACCCGCAAAACTGAATAATCCAAGAACGATGTTACACAAACTGCATGATTCTTTCAAGAAGAGAATGCTCAGAAAGATTGTGAATACTGGAGCAGTGAATAAAATAACGGTCGCATCTCCTAACGGGAGACCACCTAGTGATCCATAAAAGAAAACGATACTGCATATCTTAGCAAAACCCATCAACCATAATAGTCCAAAGTTGGGCCATGAACCTCCCCAAGGGTTGATTCGTTTCCATGACAACAAGATGACAATCAAAAAAAGTTGCACGCACGATCGGACGAAAATTATTTGAAATTCGGACAAATTTATATGAGGATTTTTGCGATAGATGTATTGGACGAAACAGTTACCAAGAGCGTAAAAGAAACCAGCGGCGGCGCCGCAAATTAAACCAATCAAATGATCTTTACTTTTTCTTCCCATCTTTTACGGCTTTTCATGCTTCCCAAAATCTAGTTTTTTTTAAATGTTCTAAATAGTTAAAATAATGTATGTAGCTTCAAAAATTTAATACACTTTTTTAAATCTTTGCTCGAGCAAACAAAGCAAATTGTGGGCGAACGAAAAAAGTTTTAAAGGTGAAATATTTGAACATCTGAAATCTAAGCAAATAAAAAATATTCTTTTTTTTACAGCAAATATGATTTAATATATAGTTCCTAATTTCATAAAGTTATAAAATAATTTATTTCGAAAGTGTAAAGATTCATGCAAAACTAAAAGGGAAAAAGTTGCAATATTGACACTTTGAGAATATATCAAGTTTGGATATTTCACGTAACTACATTTACATTAACTACATTTACTACATTGATTTTTTTTATAAGCATACGGCAAAATCGAGCTGAGGCTCAATATGCTTAGCAAAATTTCGTTCTCAGCCTCAAATTATGCTTAGGCATATGCTTATCAGAGTAAAATTGAAAGGTCCGTTGGTTTTGACTCCCATCTCAATTCCGTTGTATTTTTGTTGAAAATCTACCCTATTTCCTTTCTTTGTTTTTCTGAAAGTAAAAAAAGACAAAACGATGGAAGGAAAAAAATCATGATAAGCTTTCTCAGCCTGGAGGTCTGCTGCTTAGCATTATGCTTAATTTTTTACCAATTTCAGCCTGATGCTTATGAGCGTTATGCTTATAAAAAAATGGGTGTATAATGAGTTAACTCTTTCAGTACCACCAGAAAGAGTTAAATTCAATTAATTCAATTTAATAATTTATTTATCTGCAATATGAAAGAACTTGTACAATAAGTAAAAAAAAAAAAAAGATTAAGCAGGTCAGGAAATTACCATCCAATAGATGTACACATCTAATCGATGAGATTGCATTTGAAATTTTCCGGATTCTAACAATTGACAAATGAGAAAGTTTTCAGGGCGTTTTCTCACTAACTAAAATACCTGAAACTGTCACGTTTGCCTCTTAATCAAAAGCAAATTTTGAAGAAAACAACTTTGACGAAAATTTAGGTGAAGAACACGTGCAATAAAAGAGCAATAAAATGCGGTAAAAAGAAAGTAAAATGATATACAATAAAAGGTTTTGAATTGAATTCACATAAAATTTCTTATAATATAATTAACTTGATATAATATTTCTTTTTCTCAATAAATTTGTATTCCAATAAATATCAACAACCAATAAATACTCTTCCATAAAAATGCAACAAAACAAAAAAGAAATGACAAAAAATTGATTCTATATAATATACTATACACAACTAATAATTTATAAAACTAAATTGAAACTTCCCATGTAATTACGAAATGATTATTATTTTGAACGCCTGTGAGAATACGAACTGAGGCAAGTCACCGACAACAGAAAATAGCTGAATTCATTAATTAGCGTACAACGAAGTCAATAAATCGATTCAATGGAGGATCAGTCAATCATCCACACGTTAAGCATCCACAATGCTCTTCGCATGACGATTTCATTCTAGTTTGCCATAATAATGATTGTGTTGAACTCCTTTCGTTATAAAGATACCGACGATTATATTTTGTTGTAGATGTTGTATATTTTTCGGAAGAGTGAACTTTCAATAAATGCATTTTATCATCTTTGCTTTCTTTACGTTCTGTAAAATACTCCTCTTTGCTGCTGTTTTCTTCTTTGGATGGTTTTCGTCGGTGTCCTTCTTTCCGGAATTTTGCTCTCCGATTTTGAAACCATACCTGAAATAGAACAATGAAATTATAAGGTAATTTACTGAATATAATAATCTCATAACGATGCAACCGTTAAATACGCAGGCTCCCGTAATCAATCTCTTATTCTGCCCTGTTTCAGAAAATTACCAAAATTCCATCTTATCGACGAATTGCAGTCAAACCAATTCCATACATGCAGTCGATCAACTTCCATAGGTCTACCCCATTGGAGTCAAATACGAAATAACCTTTTTGAATATTTAAATTTACCTTGATCACATATTGTTGTAGGTGGACTTTTCTCGATAATTTATCGATATATGCGAGTGTCGGATAACGTTCTTTTTGAAATTCTGTCTCCAGAAATTCCCTTTGGTACATTGTGATCGACGTGCGCGGTCGACGTGAAAGTTTATCTATATCAAGATCGTCTGAGTGCGTTGAACGAGGTGAAATAGCGGGCGGAGGCGATCGGGAACGAAAGAACCGATGATGATAAGGATGATAATGGTGATTCGAGGGTGGCAGCAAAGGCGGAAGAGGTGGGGCGTAAGGCGGCAAAAACTGTTTACATTGATCGTAGCCTAAAAAAATAAGGAAAAATATTACCTTAACGTTGGACTGAAAATAAAAAACTTTTAAAACTTTTTGGAAATCTGGAATTGCAGTTAGGAATAGCTTTTTTTTGTTTTTAGTCATATTTAAGCTTGATAAACAAAAGTTATTCCGAAAATAAATGATTTAAAAAAAACCCTATTATTTCGTAATGAAAGCCCTCTTGCGTTACCTCCTCGTTGTGTTGGTAGAAATGCAGACCGAACGTGACGTGTCTCATTTTCCTTAGCTACTTTTCGTTTGCTCAAAATATCGTCAATCAAAAAGCCAGTCATCTTGTCGAGAGCTTGATGTTGAAACCTTGACTTGTTTGCTTGAAGTCGAAAGAAAATATGTCATTTCTGCCGACCACAGAAATATGAAGAGTTTTATACATCTTAAACATCATAAGCATTAATTAACGATTGGATCCTATGTCCGCTTTTAACATGTGTCAATTGGTTGAGCTCATCCCTCTTCAAAATGGCGCATCAAAGCAGTGAAAACCTTTTGGAAAACAAAACAAAAAAGAAAATCAATTATGAATCAAACTATTTAATGAAGTTTTAATTTATAAAACAGTTTTTTTTCCTTCCTTTAATTTTAACCTTTAAGATTTAACAAGATTCTCGTTTTAATGCTGACGAGTTTATTGTCCGTCTATCTTTTGTTTCCCCGCATCTCTGTTTACTTAACATACAACGCAAATCAAAAGAACGATCAATACAATTCCTCTTTTTTCACGAAACTAAGCAAATTTTACCATAAAGATACGAAAGATATGAAGTAACCGTAAATTCAAAATAATTTGAAAAAATTCCAAACTTAAGCTTTTTAAAAACTAAAACTTTTATAAAATGATCTCCTTAAAAAAATATTTTGGGACAAAACACAACTATAAAAATTACCTCGAGATATGGATGCGAGTAAAAATCTCGAGTCATTTTCTCGGGTGGAGAAGAAAAAAAAAACCAGTATATTTTCATAAGGAAGTTATAAGCCAGCATTTCATGCACATGTCAACCGACGGGGGAAAGAGAGAAGAGGTTGTTCTGATGAATTAATAGGAAAACTCCCTTTTTCATTTAACATCTCCACGAAAATTCCTCTTAAACTGTTTAAAATTAAGATGACAAAATTTTGGTTTTTGAGAGATGCACGCAAAAGAGAGCGGTATGATCTATACAGCCTTTGATTGGTGTTAATTCTATTGATTGACAGTTGCTTTTCGTTTGATGATTGACAGACGAACAAATTACTAAGACCAGAAATATGCAAAGATTAAGGATATAGCAGTGAAGAATAGGATCGCATCTTAATTCCCGTAAGGGGTTTTAGGAGCCGAAGTTAAAAAATTGACCCTTGTGGAGACGGAATTTTTAAAATTATTGACCCTTAAAAAGACTATTTCTTTGCTAATTTACTTAAGAATGTGGACTAAAACTGTAACCCTTTGAGAAAAAAAGAATGCAATTGCAAAATGGGGTGTTTAAATCACTTGATTATTTTCATTATTAAAACAACACAACATTAAAACAAGAATATTGAAAGAAACGGAAAATTTTATTTGTGTTAAATATTTTTTTGTGTAAATGAAAAATGATTCCTTGGTTATAATCTCCAGTGGGCAAAATTTCGATTCTGATTATCCACTGTGCAATGGGTAACCACCAGCACATTTAATTTCTCTTTTTTATCCACTGGCAAAAAGAATTTCCGCTGGATCAATGAGAGTAGTGTTAACGATGTGTTATCACTTTGGTTAGTTTATTGTGTTAAAAAATTACTATTACATTTCGTTTAAAAATTTTTCCAAATTCATTTTGAGTCTCAATTTCCATCTAAAAAAAAAAAAAAGTTCCTTTCACGTTTTTTTAGTAATTTATGCAATTCAATTGAAAATTCAGAAAAAATCGATACAACCTTTCAAAAGATTTGGATCCCCAAAATGTTGATCGATGGATCCCCAAAATGAAGGTTGGTTTTAAATCCAGATAGTTATAGAGGAAAAATTGCAAAAAAAAGCAAAAAATCGTAAAAACCCAAATACTTTAGTCAATAGCAAACAAGAAAATACGCCATTATCCTAACTTAATTCCGATGCTAAATTTGGTCAACGTCTTAAATACATAAATCGTAAAATAAGTCGTAAAGAGGTTTCAAATTCGAACTTAAATTTGAAAAATGTTTACCCTTCTATGAATATTTCAAAAGCAGTAGAGGAACCAGCTTTATGTCCCCTACATTCTGGGGGTCCCCTACATTCTGGAGGTGCCCTACATTCTGGGGGTCCGACACATCACATACTCGATTGGATTCCCACTGGAAAAATAGGTCAAATTGTTATACCTCAAAATTTAAGTTAGACCTTCCTCTATCAATTGAATATCAATTGAAGGAGAGCTTGAGTTTGTCGCATAACTTGCACCCGGTAGATAACACTTTGTTAGCATCTTTGATAGGTCAAACAGAGGTAAATACCATGGTAAAGCTGTAAATGTTTCACCAAAGTAAAAATTTGTAAGAATTTGCAGAGAAATAAATGAAAATTTATGAGAGTTTAAAATATTGACAAAAAAAGTTTAAAAAAGTGTTAATTTTCGACACGCGAAACGTCACGATGACGTCACAAACATTTTAATGAATGCAAATCAATCAAAGGAATAGAGACTTCCTTCTCTTCTCGTTTCGATGTGAGAAGTTTATACATTTTCGTGGTCCAAAAGTTATTTTAAGAGTACGTCAAACCGTATTAATACTTCGTTCGAACTTAATAAAATTATCAATTGACAAATCATAACATTTAAAACTTTATTACAACTTATTAAAATTGTTTCAAAAAGCAAATAGTTTGGGTCTACACTCTTTTTTTATAAGAACATCAAGCCTCAGAATTTGTGGTAAATCTTACCAAAAACTATCAAGAACTGACAATTTGAGCATGAGAATTTTTCTAATGAAAGCTTAGACCAAGGGAAACATTTTGGGCATATATTTAAGGGTGGACATCTGAGCCTCGGCCGGCCAGGTTCTTATAAAAAAAGTGTAGTATAGAGCTAGTTTTTTATGTGGTCAGAAGATTTGCATTTTATTACATTTTGTTAAAAATTCCAATGCCTCCCAATAGCAGCACGAGTTGTTCTTACGAAATCATTCTTCATTAGATGATTAGATTTTCCTAGATCTTTAAAGTGTTATCATAAAACATTTGATGTGACGGGTTTAATTTCAAAAAGACAGGATTTCATGAACATTTAAAAACACGAAAATTTATCTTTTTTGTATAATTATCTAAAAGTTTGTTTTATCGTTCAAATTCATTGAAATTATCCTCATCTTCTTCACTAGTCAGATTAATATTATCTCCATCATATAAATTATCTGAGTCATCAACATCTTCTGGTATCTGAACATCAGATAATGGAGGTACAGTCGGTCGCGTATACTCTTCAACTTCTGCTGAGTCTAATTGAAATCGGACATCCTTTTTCCCCGATTTTTCTGAATCCGGTTTCACCCCATTATCTTGGTATATTGATTCTAAAAACCACTTAAACTTTTTAGCAGCGTCAGCATACGGATTATTTTGATTTTTCAGGGGGTCCACCGTGAGTACTAATTCATCTTGTAGTTGTTTGAATGTTTTATATTGTGGAAATTTCTCGTAAATCTGATCAAAATATTCATGGAGAAGGATTCCAGATTTTTCAGGATCAAACTCGCCAACTCCATCAGTATCTGCTACGAAATTGAGTGGTACAAGCTTGGAGATATCTGAAAAGATAAAAACAAAACAGAAAAACGTGTCATTTCAATACGTCAGAGGGAGGTATCACTTGTTATTATTGTGTTTGTCTCATCTTTCAAAATGCGGTGCACAAGACAGAGCTAAGAAACAGTTTCATGATATGATATGTCAATTTAATGCATTCTTGCGTGTTTTGTAACAGTAGAAGTAGCAGCAGTCTAGGCTGTGAGTTTCTCTATCGATAATAAACGTGGTTGAAAATTGTACAAGAGTGTACAGACGAAAAGGACATTTAGAAAACCCGAAAGATAAGCAGGTATGAGCAGGGAATGAAAAGCTGTAAAGCGATACTCTAAACGAAATATCTAAACTAGATTGGCTTGAAATAAGACCAATTATGGATGAGATTTATGGATGATTTGAGGTTGAGGAGGAAAATTCACCACAAAATATATCATTTACATTCTCGGGGTTTTTAGCTGAAATACGAGAGACAAAATTGAGAAATAATATAAGCAAAAAAGAAAAGAAATTGTTCTCTCACCTTTCAGTGGTACATTATGTTTCAGTTTTTCTCCAGTCAGCAATTCACCATCACAATTTTGAAAAATGTAAAATACAAAAATCAACAAAAACATTCTTTCCAACAAGTTTTAATAACAGTTCATCATATTAGCAACATTGTATACACTAATGCCATCATTTTCATTATAAAACAGAAACTAATTGTTTTACAAATTTACACGTAGATGATCGTTAGGTTTCTATGGCGACAGACCAATTGAGTTAATAAGTATTCAAAACATTTACATATTTTTTGTGTTCCATATGTCTTCGTCATACTCAGTTGCACTAAGTGTAAATTTCTCTTTTCTAACATTCCAACTTTTTCTTCAATTTTGAAGAAATTGTATTTGCGTGTGTCAAAATTAACACGGTTGAATATTTATTTAACCAGCAAATACATTGATAAAGTTGGCTCTCCAGGATTGTATTATCAAAATGTAATATTTTAAAAACGAATTATTGCGCGGAATGAGGGAAAACTAAAAATTGGACTAAATTTCTTCCTTCGGTTTAGAAGTTTAAACGAATTTACGTAAAAGGCATCTTTTTGGGCATAAATATTTAAAACGTTTTATTTCACCCTTTGCCAATATCGAGTTTATCCGCTGCCAATGTCGAGTTTATCCGCTGCCAGCCCTATTTTCAACTTCAACCTATTTTCAACCTGAAATCTTCATTTTTGGCATTTTAAAATACGCATTCAGTTGCAACACAAAAGTTTTCCAAATTTGGTCTTTATGGAGAGATTTTGAAAATTAGCTTTCTGACCGTTTTTTAGCCACTAGATTCTGTCATCTAGCGAATAGAATAGGAGTAATTTAAAGTCGCACCACTGGACAGTTTGCCGTCAGGTAGGTCACGGCCGTGTAGCGGTCTGGCACTTAAATGGTTAAAGAATCATAGTGTATTTCGAAATACACGTTTTTTTATAAGAAAAAGCTTCGAAATACTATGAACGCTTTAAGCCTTTCAATGATAAATTGCTTGAAAATTAAGTAAAATAAAGAACATAATTAGGAACATTTTTACGCTTGAATTTCAGGAAAATTAAGAACATCCGAAGATTTCCTTCGGTCATGATGTTCTAATAAAAAAAACTTCTACACCTTTCTGTTCTCTGCAAAAACCTCAGCTTTCAAAAATTTAAATTTCAACAAACATAGTTTAACGTTTGTCTCATGAACCATTTTATCTCCATATTTATACTCCATTGGAACCATTCGTTATCAAATTTGCAAACTACTCTACTTTCCCCTCTTTCTGAAAACGAGAAGCGTGTAAAAAACACTCAGTATAAAGGAGAGGGAGTTGCTTTTTGCAGATTAACTTGCCGCTTTTTGACTCTTCATGTCTCGCTTATAGAAACCTTCCTTGATTTGTTTTATGAATAAATTCATTAAAACCAACATAAACAATTTTTGTTTTTTGTCCTATATAAACTCTCCTCCATCAAGAAATCAGTAGGGAGAATAAAATAACCAAAAGACAACATGAAATTCACTCACCCTTAATCACAGCAAGTATACTTTCTCCATCGAACGTTTTGAATATATCCCATATAATTTTCTGTTTCATCATTCTTGATAACAAACTCTTTCTAAACATCTTGGTTCATCAAGGGACAGCATTTCACCTTTTTTTTTTTAAATGTCATTCGTTTTGCTGCAAAAAGAAACGAAATATTTTTGATGGTTTCACTTTTAAGACACTCTACCAATAATTGAAGAAGAGTTTCAATTTCAAAACTCTGCGCTTAAAGATATAAAATGTAAAAAAAAAAAATCTGAGTAAAAAAGCTAAGAACTTTCTGTGCCAAATAATGTTAGTCAGGCTGTCTCATCTGTTTCAGCGTTTTTGTATGGTTGATAAGCAATGTTGCTTAGTTTTCAAAAGCTTGTCCCTCCTCCTATTGTCCTCATTTCCCTTAGTAAGTAGCAGCAAAAAAGATTTTGACAAATACGTCATTCAATAAATATGTAATTAATTTAAATAAATAATTCTTTGATTCGTACAAAGAAATTACGTACCAAAATTCTACACTCTAAAACAATATCAATCTAAATTATATGACGATACATTATAAAGATATTTCTAGATATTCAAATATTCAGTTTTTCACCTGATCCAAGGATTTGAAAAGCTAAGAAACCTAAAAAAGAAACAAATGCAGTTAATGCATACACAGAAAACCAATGTCCTGTTGTCTCCAAAATGTATCCAGTCAAATAAACGCCCATAATACCCGCCAATGCCGCCACACTGTTGATCAACCCATGAAGAGCACCAGCATGCTGCGGACATAAGTCTTGTGAGTTCAAATTGATGGAGCAACTAGAAAATGCTTGTATACCAATGTTTAAACTCATGACAAATAGAGCTTGCTTGAATGTCTCCACAACTGTCAATAGAACGGAAAATAGAGTCCCACCAAGAAAAAAGATAGCCGAATATGATTTCCTCAATGCTGTGACAGATGTACCACTACTGAGTAAAACGTTGGCATAGTAACTGGAAACGTTTGTGATGACGAAGTTGACAGCCCAAGGGACGACATTGAAGACCCATCCTTTGCTTTGAGGGAACACATCATGAAAATAAACTGGTGTCCAAGATAATAAGTTGAAGAAGACGAACCCACTGCAAAAATAAGCGATGACCAGCCCCCAGAAGGGTTTTGTTGAGGCGAGTTTCATCCACGGTACGGGCTCCTTTATTTTGGTAAATTTCTTGTCATTTATATTCTTATATTTCGTTATCTTGTTGTATAGACGTCTCATCCAATACACCCAAAGGAGTGCAAGAATACCAATTATAATAAATACTATCTCCCAATTGAACGCTTCAATGATCAAGGAGCCCAAAAAACCAGTCATAATTGTCCCTACAGACGATCCAGAATAAGAGAATCCAGAAACGAAGCCCTTTTCTTTGACTGAGACATGCTTAGCGAAAATAGTTGCTTGTGAGGGGAAATAAAATCCTTGGGCCATTCCAGTAAAGAAACGAGCTCCGAAAATTGCCAAAGTTCCCGAGTATAAGAAAGTCGGGTTTTCAGCAACGAAAGGAAGGAGGAGTGTGCATGCTGACCATACGGTAGCCGAATAAATTATCATTCGCTCTCCACCATGGCGATCCGCAAGATACCCGCCGATGACATTTGTCGACACATACCCACAGAAAAATGCGGAAAGGGCCATTCCTGATGTTTGTTTGCTCCAGTTCATTTCTTTTGCTATGGCAGGTGCACAAATCGACATAGCTGATCGAACACAATACACGAAAAATGTCCCAATGAAATAAGTAATTGTCCATCGTAAACGAATAGGTTTGCTCCAGTGTAAATCAGTATTTTCTCCATGTAATTTATCATTGTTTGATTTGTTTTTGCCACTTGGGTCTTCTTCGATATGTAGGTGCGTCTGTTTATTCGTCATTTTGATGAAATTTACTTTGATTTTTTTATATTCTCTATAATGAAAATAAAAGCAACATAAAAAAAACAACCCTGAGAGCTACAGTCAAAAGTATTTTAAACAATGACAAAAACAACAATATCCTAGCTTTTTGAAAGACAGGTTAGAATTAGAAAACAAATCTGTGTTCCTGTAAATTGCTTAACGACTCAACGCCGTCAGCGGATCTAGCTTGCAAAGGAAGAACAAAGTTCAAATGAAATGTAATAAGTTTTTTCAATCATATAAAATTCATATACATTCGGTAATCTTAAAGAAATAATTTTTTTTATAAAAATAAACCAAATAACTCCACTAAAGTAAAATCTTCAATATAAATAAAACTAAAAATTTTAAACCCATCTACACCAATCAAAAAATTAAACACTGACCTGGACTGACCAACCCTGAAAGCAAAATTCTTTTCACTCAACAAAGTTTAAGAAATATTTTACTGGATTGACGTCTTTCGTAAAGCTAAGGCTACACTGAGCAATTTTTTCAGGCGCTTGCAACACAAGATCTGATCCATTTTGTTGCAGCTATCTGTAATTTTTTCTGCAAAGTTTTTTTCGCCTTTTATTGCGTTGCATAAAAGATTGCAGAAAAAAATGACCTGTCTACGCCTTTAAATATTGCTCAGTGTAGCCGTAATTTAACAAGATCAAAGTACTTTTTACTTTTTACTCAGAAACAAAATATTTTTAAACTTTAAAATTAAGTTAAACAAAAAAATATCAAGTTTTGAAAACAAAAATTTCTTTGATCTTCCTTAAGAGTTTCCCTGATCTTCCTTGAGTTGCCCTGATTTTTTTCAAATTCCAGGTTTTAAAAATTGATCGAAAAAGATAAATTGTATGTAGTATTTTTAAATAGCTAAATAAACAACTCTTTATAAACAAAATCTTAGGCAATAGCCTCTGCTGATCCAAACATTTGGAAAACAATAAACGCAAAAAATGATATTGCAGAGTTAATGAGAAATACGTATGACCAACGACCAGAATGTTCCAGGATCCACCCGGTTAAATATACTCCTATAGAGCCACCCAATGCACTGAGCGAATTCCCAAAACCAAATAACGCGCCAGCATGCTTTGGAGATAAGTCTTGCGCATTTAATGAAATCGAAGATGTACTGAATGCATTGACACCAACTGTCAAAGTCATCACAAATAATGCTTGTTGGAACGATTCCACCGTATTTAAAAGCAATGAAAACAATCCAGTACCCAGGAAAAGCATGCCAGCGTATAGTTTTCGAACGTAAGTGGTAGATGCACCTGATGTCATCAGAGTGTTGGAATAATAACCAGCGATATTTTGAACAGCAAAACTGGCTAACCATGGCAACACGTTGAAGATCCAACCTTTACTTTCTGGAAATGCATCATGAAAGTATGCAGGCGTCCAGGACAACAAGACATAAAATGTGTAACCATAACCAAAGAAAGCGACGAGAAAGGCCCACACTGAAGCTCTACGTAAAAGCCGTCTCCATGGGAACGATTCTGTATTGATCTTGTGGCTAAAATCGACCGTTGTTTTTGGTTTGTTGCTTTTATCTAAGTGGTAATAAAAGCGGAAAGCGTAAATCCATAACATTGATGAGCCACCAATTAGCACAAAAACCAACCTCCAACTTGTGTGATCCATCAGAATTGAACCGAAAAATCCAGTTGAAATAGTTCCAATAGAACAGCCAGAGAAAACAACACCAGTCACAAATCCTTTATCGCTATCACGCACATGTTTTGATACCAGTGAGGAGAAAGAAGGGTAGAAAAACCCTTGGGCACATCCAGTAAGAAACCTTGTGGCTAATATAGCAAATGTACCTGAATTCAAAAAGGTCTGTGCAGTTGAAAAGTAAGGTAGCATGATGGTTAAAGTCGCCCAAATTGTTGAAGAGTACAAGATCATTCTTTCACCTCCATGTCGGTCTGCAAAATACCCACCTAAAATATTGGTTGATAGGTATCCGAAAAAAAAAGCTGAAAGAGCCATCCCAGATATTTGCTTACTCCAACCCATTTCTTTAGCAATAGCTGGAACGCAGACAGACATAGATGTTCGCACACAGTAAACCAAGATTGAGCCTACAAATAATAAAATAGTCCAATACCATCTTTTTCTTTCGTTCCAATATTTATCTCCATCTTTCTTTGATTTTAAAATAAGTTCTTCATCTGATGATGATTTGTAACCATTTTGAGGACAGATCTTCAAAGTTGCCATCAATAAATAATTTTGGCTATTTGTTTTATCTGTTTTCTTCTAAGATAAAAAAAAGGGAAACGATTTACAGTCAATGAGAAAGAGGGGCATGCAGAAATAAGTTATTTTTATTTAATAAACACCTTTCCCGAGATTATTTAAACTTTTTATCTAAAATACTGTTCTTTAAATACAAAGATCAACAAAAAAATCTCTTCAGGTTCTTGAGATATTTAATTTTTTGCTCTTTTTTTAAACACTAGATTTTCATGGAAACGAGATCGGGCTTGATAAAATGCTTTATATGAGAGGTTTGACCGTAAAAACAAAGAACTAAAAACAGCCATAGAAAAAGAACGGAAAAAGCTTTCGATTTCAAATTGTCAAGAAAGGTCTTGCTAAAGCTTCAGAATGATGAAATTTCTATTTTAAACTGAAGAGGTTGAGAAAAAAAACATAATCTCGGGAAAGGTGTATTATTATGCAGATCATGACATGAATACTAAGATGATTCCAATACAGTAAATTAAAGTAAATTGAGTTATACCCAATGTCACAATTATTTTTTTTTCTCAAAATAATTTATGCTCACAAATATTTCTACCTTTACCTAACAAACCCCCAGACACAACTATAAGAAAAATGAAAAGACCCCTAAATTTTTGATAAAAAAATGATTCATATAAAATAATAACTTAAACTACTCAATACAAAAAATGCTAAAAAATTCTCTCTAAATTATCATACCCCATAAAAAGTAAAAACTAATTTACAAAGTTTCAATAGACTGTGTTGAGCCAAATATTTGAAAAACTAAGAATGATAAAATTGATATAACAGCATTACAAATGAAAATCAATGACCAATTGTTATCTGTTTTCAATACAAGACCTGTTAAATAAACACCAATTGTTCCTCCAAAAGATGCAACTGCATTGGCAAGTCCAAACAAAAAACCAGCTTTATTTGGACAAAGATCTTGAGGGTTCATAGATATCGAACTTGAACCAAAAGCAGAAAATCCAGCCACTAAGCTCATCAGTAATAAAGCTTGTTCAAATACTGTTACTTTGGTTAAAAGTACAGAAAATAGTGCTGTTCCAAGGAAAAGAATAGCAGCATAAACTTTACGCACAAATAATACAGATTTTCCATTTTTCAATAAGCCATTAGCATAGTAACCAGTTCCAAGCTCAAAAATGAAGCTTGTCAACCAAGGGATGACATTAAAAACCCAACCTTTACTGTTGGGAAACATATCATGGAAATAAACAGGAGTCCATGAATTCAAAACAGCATAGGTACAACCAGAGCCGAAATAAGCAATCAAAAGTGTCCAAATTGAAGTCTGACATGCAATACTTTTCATGAATTTTAGAGTGTTAGACGAGTTGCCACCGACATTGAATTTCTCTGCTGTCTCTTTATGGATGGTTTCATGTGACAGGTTACGAAACCAAATAAGCCATATCAAGGATGAGAATCCACTTATCATGAAAACATATGACCAATGACCAGCTTCAATCAAAAGTGACCCAAAAAATCCTGTCAATATAATGCCAATAGCACAGCCAGAGTATACAATACCAACAACAAATCCTTTCTCGTCTGTTTTAACGTACTTTGAGGTCAAGGCAACAAAGGATGGATAGAAAAACCCTTGGGAACAGCCAGTAAGAAATCTTATTGCAAAAATATCAAAATTACCAGATATGAAAATACCCCCTGAATTAGCAAACTGAGGCAGGATAAAAGTCAATAAAGACCAGATTAAAGAGGAGTACAAAATTGTCTTGGCCCCTCCAAATCGATCTGCAAAATAACCACCAAAAATGTTAGAACCAACATAACCAAAAAAGAAAGATGACAGGGCCATTCCAGATATTTCTTTATTCCAAGCAAGTTCTTTACTTATGGCGGGTACACAAACAGCCATAGAGTTTCGAGTAGAATAAAGTAGAATTGAACCAACACAAAGATTGATCGTCCATTTCCATTTCTCATGGTCATTCCAATATTCTGTACTTGTTTGTTTAGGAAGTATTCCCATACTTTCAATTTTAAGGGAATAACAATTAACACCTCTAATATTAATAATCACTTTTGATAACTATGAGTAATCTGAAGTCTTAATTAATATATATAGTGGGAAAAAAAGCTTCTACTTTGCCCAATGATGGGAGAAGAATCTCTCGAAACGTAGCCACGATAAACTTCCAATATTACAATTTTAAGTTTGAAGATTTTAAATTAAAAAAAGATTCTGGTATGTAGGAAAAACTTTTCAGCTCAAAAGCAGATGATTTGGCCTTGCTTATATTTCTGAAGGTTTATATATGCCAAATGTCTTTCAAAATAAAGGTTCTCGGGCAACTTATGGCCAGTCCAAAAAGCTGTAAATTGTAAAATGTAAAAAGTGAGGCAAAAGCCGCTGGAAAA
>JAUJPO010063668.1:0-12763 GCA_032270745.1 Tiaropsis multicirrata | reverse complement strand
AGAAACCTAGGGTATGTGAAAAAACCTAGGGTATGTGAAGAAACCTAGGGTATGTGAAGAAACCTAGGGTATGTGAAAAAACCTAGGGTATGTGAAGAAACCTAGGGTATGTGAAGAAACCTAGGGTATGTGAAGAAACCTAGGGTATGTGAAGAAACCTAGGGTATGTGCGGACAAAACTTGTTTTTACAATAGCGGATACAGAGGGTTTTCAAAAGTTTTGATGGAGATTGTTGCTTTTGTCATATTCCTTATTTGGAAGTCAAAGAGTTTGAGTACCTTCTGTATCCATCTATGACTTAAGGTCAAGGTGCTATCTTTTTATACTGTTTCACTATTTTACACAGGCACGAGCGAGGATTATACGGTATGGTCAGTGGTGAAAGATCTCACTAATAACATCATGTATTTCAGA
This sequence comes from Tiaropsis multicirrata, assembly GCA_032270745.1. NCBI lineage: Eukaryota > Metazoa > Cnidaria > Hydrozoa > Leptothecata > Tiaropsidae > Tiaropsis > Tiaropsis multicirrata. The sequence continues at coordinate 12,348 of JAUJPO010063668.1, read as the reverse complement.
GCACACGATTACATCAGCATTCGTTCCATATATTTGAATCGTCTAACTGGTGAAAGTTTTAAACAGATACCCATGGAAAATAATTTCGAAAACAGCGTCAAAGACATTACAAGTGACCTTCTTGGAAATTGAACGGCGTATAGATCCCAGCAGACACAAGACATTTTCTTTCAACGTTGTTTCAACCAGATGCGGATACAGAAGTTACTCCAAAATTTATGGTGGAGAGTGTTGACTTCCATATAAGGAATATGAGCAAAAACAACACTCTCCGTCAAAGTTTTGAGAACCTTCTGTATCCGCAACAGGTTTCAGCGTCTATTCAACGTTAAAACATATTGAAACACCGCTGGAAAAAACGTCTTTTGTCTTCTGGGATGTGGGTGGTTTTGGTGACGCGATTGGATCATCTCGTTTTACACTATAAAGATGATTTCACTGTGACGTTTATTGTTATTGAATGATTCGCTTATTCAAAACGTGAAATAGTCATTAAATAAAGAAATAATTTTGACAGAGTTAAGATAAGTTGCCTGTCACAAACGGCAGGCATTTTTAAGGCATAGTAAGAAACACACTTTCAATGGCCGCGTTCAGGCTAGAAGTATTTGGTAATTAGGTTTGTTCCATTGTATTCTTTTCCTATTTTCTCTCAGTCTGATTTTGTCATTAGAGAAACCAAGGTCGGAAAAGGAATCCACCTTTTGGTTACAGATTTATCAATGGGTGCAACGAAAATCGTGCTTCTTTGAAATTTTCATGATTTTTGTAAAGAAAAGTTTTTGAGACCTTTTGTTGGTTAGAGTTAGTCAGACCTACTACACAGGCACGGATTTGAAAGGTCGCCGAGTTCGCCACGGCGACCCTTGACAAGTGATAAATCAAGGAGTATTTCCATGCAGGAGTATAGTTCCGAAGTATCTGCTTTACGCCTTAAGTTTTTGCCCGTTTATTTATTATATTTACGCGACAAAATTTGTTACATATTATCAAAATAATGATATTATACATGTAACATGTGTTACATCAGTAAATGTTATTTTGCTATTATTGCGTTACAAGATTTTCTCGTCGAATTTTCATATAACCTAGATAACCTTGCTTCAACTTTCTCCTTACAAATATTGATTCGAAGAACACACAATATAGCCATATATTTAGTTTATTTGTTGATGAAAAAGAGGTTGGCTCGGTGACCCATCACCAAGATTTAACACGCTCACTCACGGAGCATTTTCAAAAACATTGCTGTCTTTCTGCAAGTAAAATGAAAAACGACATTACGGGGGTGAGTCGAAGGGTCGCCGTATTATACTACCCACCACCCACCCACGGAGCACTTTACAATATTACAAAACAACGGAGAGTATATTTTGAAAGAGTGAGTTTTGTTTACAGAAGGTCATTGAATTTGGAAGTGTTTATTAGTGAATATTGGAAGGTTTTTGCTGACATTTGATTTGATTTTTGGTATTTGAAATGTTAGCTATTTATTGCAAACTGTTGTTGTATTTTGACATGCACTCACGTACTAATTGGTTCATATTTAGAAATTATGTATCCAATATGGGCTCCAAAAATTTATTTGTTTTCGAAGATTCTTACAGTTTTCTTTGGTATTTTGACTCAAGATTGTGAGATATGTTTTCTGGCTGTCCAGAAATGTTACACTCTATACTGTGTACATAATATTCTATGTTTTTATAAAATTTAGGGTCGTATATATTCAATATATTGTGGCTCCTAGTTTTACAAATCTCAGGGTCCTACTCCAGGGATCTTGCTTTTACAAGGTAGACCTGACCTTATGGTTTGACATTTTCTCAAATTTTTCAAACTAAAAAACCCTACAGCGTCACTCCCCCCCCCCCCCCGACGCTATATTTCAAAATTTTCTACGTCTTCTTCGGCGACCCTTCATTTAAATCCTATAGCCGTCCCTGTACTACATACAGAGTGGGTGGTTTTTCACTGTCAGGATTAAGCATGTAAATCTTGTACAAAATTAGTTTTAGACAAAAGAAGTAATCAATGTAATCGTGGATTAGGGTTGGTGTACAGTTTTTTCCATATTGGATTATCACTTTAAATTACAGTTAACCGTAATCCGTATTGTCTTGAAAGTAATGAATGATACAGGCTGAAATCACACTTGGCTTTTCTTAAATAGGCTTTAGTCGATAAAGGAATTGAAAATAACAGAAGTAAACAATACAAGCATGCGACTATTTAAAAAAAATCGTTTAAGTCTTATCACGATCTAAAAAACCTGTTGCTTGTTACACTGTTACCCCCTGTTATACAAAATCAAGTACAACATTTCTGTAAAATTAGAAAAGAAATCGTTTTCAAAAAATTCAAGTACAGGAAAAAAACTTTTATTTTGCAACCTGCGCATTCTTTCCATCGGAATGACCCCCTGTAACAAAAACAAACAAAACTTGAAGCTGAAAATGGTGTGTGTATTTAGACGATTTTATCGTTCGTATAGTGATAGTAGAAACGGAAAAATAAAGCCATAATCGGGAGTTGGAAGCAAAGGCAACTGGAAAGTATGGTACATAAATACAGTAGATGGCCCCCAGAATGCAAGGATACATTTCAAATGTTCCTTGGGATCTGATAAATTCACTTTCCTTTAACTTTATGTTTTTATTAGAATCTTTGTCCTTTAGAAATTCTTTCCAAACTGCTTATTTTGCTCGATTGTAAAAAGTTTTAGTTTCCAAGCCATTTGAACATACATGTCGTTTTTATAGTGGCCCCAAGAATGCAGCTTTTGATTTTTTGCAATAACCTTTCCGCTAATTGTCACGCACATAAAATATTTTGTCTATAATATACATAGGAAGCTAGGATGTGTGCTACCATATAGAAATATAAAATTAGTTTTCTGGAGTTATTCTCAGTTCTTGCTGAGGACTTAATTTTGAATTAAATGAAAGTAAAGTTTTCTGTTATTTAAAACCTCTTTTTAACCAAAGAGCTGAAAGAAATGATAATCAGAGAGCTAAAACATTTGATATCATGAATCCACATTGCCTATGCAAAGGTTTTGGATGATTTTTATCACATGCATGTAAATTCTTCAATCAGTATTACGCTTTTTAAGCGAAAACCTACATTCTGGGGGCCACCAGCATTCTGGGGACCATCTACTGTATCTTTTGTTCTTAATCCATCCCAAACCTGCCCAGACTTGTTTTAGTAATAAAAAAGATTTTACGATTATTGCCTTGTGTTAGTTTGGGAATTGTAATCATTTTTACTAAAGAAACCGTGAACCCTTGCACAAATCTTTTAATCCATTTTTACAACCTATAGGATTGACCTTTTCATTACTTAACTGAAGAAAACTACTTAATCTTGACAGTAAAAAACCACCCAGTAGGTCTCGCAGTTAAGCTTTTAATGAGGTCGTAATTAGCACGAGCATTTTTCTCTCAAAGGGGATTCTTTTTCTCTAACAATAGCGTAGAAATTAAATATCAATTCCCAATTAAGGGCCGCACGTCCGGTAGGTCACTTACCTTGAGTAGTACCATCACTGTACTGCATACAGACACCGAACATTGTTCCAAAAAAAAAAGAAACCCGATGAGATAACGGCACTTTCTGATTGGCTGGGGCTTACGTAATGAAAAAATATCGGGAAATGTTTTTCTTCGCAATTTTGGTCTGATGAATCTGAATAACGCCTAAATGAAATGCTTAGCTGAGGCTGACCAGTTAGGACTTTTTGAGGATATCTTTAATTTATTGTAACATGATTGGCCCGTTTTACATATATAATTGAAATTGCGCAATAACACTGAAACATTATAACATTATAACACTGAATACATTAACAAAAACCCAGAGAATCTCTGTGTTTTGAGGAGGCGTTTCCCAGTGCTTTCCGAAGTGCTATCAAAATCGTAATAGACTCCTCAATTACGATTTTGGGCCTCCATTACGATTTACGGGCTGGGGACGAGTTTGACTTTTCACTAAAATTATTGAAATCGTGCAGCTAACTTTGAAATTACGCAGCGAATATTAAAATGTTGCTGAAAATATTGAAATCACGAAGCAAACTTTGAAATCACGCAGCAAATATTGAAATGTTGCTGAAAATATTGAAATCACGAAGCAAACTTTGAAATCACACAGCAAATATTGAAATGTAGCTGAAAATAAAGAAAAATTGCTGAAAATAAAGAAGTGTTTCTAAAAATAAAGAAAAATTGCTCAAAAATAAAGAAATGTTGTTGAAAATATTGAAATGTTGCTGGAAATAATGAAATCGTGCAGCTAACTTTGAAATAGAGATGGCACGTGTCGGCTTCCATGGAAACCGGTCAATCTATAAACATTTTATATGCCAAATATTGATATATATTTTTTTTGACTTTATAATGAATCTTCGACACGCGATAGATATGATTGATGTTACGAAGACTTTATTTACGGATGTTAGTCCACACTGGACAATACTGATTGATTATTACAATGGAAAAGCTTATAAAACTCCATATTTGGTAATTATTAACAGGAAGGTGATTATTTTGATTCTTCTCCACAAGCCATGAGCCAGAAAAATTACGCCCATATCTGATCTGATCATTCGAAAAATCTTTCTATTGTTAAATCTTTCTAAAAAGTTTTGTATTATTGAATCTTCAATAGAAAATGTGATCAAAATTCTCGAGACAATAGAATTAAAATTCTTAACAATAGAATTAAAATTTTAGATAATTAGTTTTATTTGCTTTATTTTTATCTTATTTTTTGAAGCAGCAAGCCATGGTATATATAGAGCAATTTAAATCAGTGCTCAACTGCAACCAATTTGAAATTTGAGGTGGTGCAACACGAAGAAAGGGAAAATGATGAAGTTCTCTCTATTATTGCTTGCATTAATTGCAATTACTCAAGGTAAGGGAGATAATAATTTTCGATAATTAATTACAATTATCCAAGGTAAGGGTGATAATTATTTTGCAAATTATTTATGATACCTACAAACTATAACTAACAAATACACAACCACGCGTAACCTAGTCTGCGTCCGAGACCCAATGGGATTCCCACCCCAACAAAAAAATGAAATTTGTCCCCGGTGGAGAAATTCCCCTCAAATTTCGTCCTCATTTGGAAAAGTGGAATATTACTATCAATTTTCTTCCCCACTGGCTTTAAAACTCCCACCAGATCATTGAGACAGAGGTATCTGATAGCAGATCTTGACATATTCTGAGCTCAACGCGCTCTGCTCTTAAGGGATGCAGCGAACAACATGAGGGTTCACAGCGCGTAGCGTCCTATAAGTGGAGCATTTTTGTTTTTCAAAACTTTATTGTCATTGATTAAGTTGTAAAACTCATAAAAGAGTCCCAAAAGAATTCAAAATGCTTACCATTTATTAATTAAATCCAACAATTTAATACCCCTTTTGTGACGTGTTTTTGCTTTTTTCGAAAAGTGAATTTTGCAAGCTCATAGCTTTTTAATTACTCGGCACAACTTAAAAAGTTATACCTCAAAATTTAAGTTAGACTATGTTCTTTTTAAGAAAAGTGAATTTGGTTTCAATCAAGACATTTTTCGGCCCCAAGAAGTCGCCAAAATTGCGAAGTTCTTTTTGAGTCACCCGGTACAGTAACTTACCGGAAAAAATAATGTCCGGGAAAAAAGTTTCAAAAATAAAGAAAAACAGCAAATTATTTCTTTTTAGTTCAGGAAGGTGAGAATGCCATATTTGATCAAATAATAAGAATTCAGTAATATATAAGGATTAAAATATCAATGGGGATGGGCTTTTTCTAATGGGAATTCACGTTAATTTTACACCGGGGACTGTTTTTTGGCCTATTGTTTATTTAGTAGTCCCCCACCCAGAGTTAAATACAATACGCAAAAGCAACATGACATCTATCAATGTTTTAAATTCAGGTGACCCTTAAAATAGCTATTCGTACGTACCCCCTACAATACTGTAAATACCCCGAAAGATTTAATCAAATTCTACCCCGCCTCCACAACATTGTGAATACCCAACAGGCAAACAACATTGTTTCTACGTTCGTTCAACAAATAAAAAAACAACGTTGCTTAGACGTTAAACCCGGACGTTAAATCAACGTCCCTTGCTTGTTGGGTACGACCAGAGAGCCGATGCTATGAGCAAGCTGTTTAAAACTTTTACTTCTGACTAATCAATAAATCTTTTTCCATCATATAGCATGCAAGGATAAATATTCAAATTGTCCAACTAGTTTGAAAGTGTATTGTACCAGTACTGTTCATACTTTTGTCAAGACTGATTGGTGTCAATTGACTTGTGGACATTGTACTTCCGCTCCAACACCCCCACCACCTGGTAAGCAATTGTGTTAATAGATTTTGTGGTCATTTGTAATTTGAATTTCTACAGGGATCCAGTCGCGGATACCGAAGGTTTCTCAACAACTTTGACGGAAAGTGATGCTTTTGTTCATATTCCTTATTTGGAAATCAACATTCTCCTTCAAAGAGTTTGAGTACCTGTATCCGCCTCTATGGAGATCTACGGTTTCGATTTAATCCATTATTCGAATATGACAGGCTATTTTTCCAGGCTTAAGTTTAAGATACTCTCGCATGTACGAAAAAAAGGTAGGATATAAGCAAAAGAGGAGAGTGCAATAATTTTCCTACTGCCGTATATGGAAACTAATATCTTCATTGAATAAGAAAGCCTACCTCCTGTATCCGACACTGGTTTTCTTAAAAACGTTTTTTAGTACTTAATTCGAACGGAACCAATTTTTCAAGTTTTTACTTGCGCACGAGATAGGAATCAACTACAGTTAAATCTCTATAAAGTCGACATTGGTCTAAATCGAACATCTTTTTGTAACGGACACTTTTAGCAATTAGTTTTAATTTTAGTATAATCGATTATGTTTAATTCTCAGCTTACGTGAGTGCAGAACCAAAGATTACACAGTCAGAAATGGAAAAAATCGGAGGTAAGATTCAATGTAATGTCTTCTTTTTTTTCCCTGATTAGAGCATAAAAAGTCAACCTAAAGATAATCATTATTCCAGAAGCACATAACGGCGCAGAACGTTATTCCTACATTGTTTCAACATCCAAATAATGTTTTGACGCTGAAACACGCACGGAACATTGTTTTGATGTTGGAACAACGTCGTTTGAACGTCAAAACAACGTTTCGTGTCTGATGGGATTGTGTATATACCAAAGAATCCCGCGAGGACCTTTTCTTAAACATCTGTTCACCAGGCATAGTTGACCTAGTTGATCTGTTATCCAAAAGTTGAAATAATCTTGTTCCTAGAAAAATAGATCTGTTGTCCATCAAAAAACTAAATCTAGTTTCGCATGTTCTGACCTAGAAAATTTGATCTGTTCACCTTTGGAATTTCAATAGAACAGTTAAGGATTTGGCTATTCCTTCGCCCATTCATTGTTCACTCCTTCCTCTTATTCTTTTCGTTTTGATCTGTTGGCCTTTTTATTTTGATCTGTTGGTCAGTAATGACGTAATCTAGAAACATTGATCTGTTGACCGACAATGACGTCATCTCCTAGAATCGGCCAACAGACAGTGTGAAGAAAATTTGCTCGTCTAGAAAAAAGGATCTGTGGGCCATTTAAAAAAAATAAAGTCTCCTAGAAAATACCAACAGATATTTCGTAAAGATGGCTCGCCGGCTTCTTCTGTATGTATGGTTTTGGTACAAAAAGCTTTTGATAACTTTGACACTTGACTGCTCACAAACTTTCCTGAGGACTTTTTTGTAACACCTTAAGTATACTTATTTTGGCGGATACTCATTTTGGCGGTTGGCTAAAATCAGAAATTTTATTAAATTTCGCGGGTATTTAATTTGGCGGTTGAAAGATTTTATTTAATTTGGCGGGAATTCAATTTGGCGGTTGCTGAAGATTTTAACCTTAAAATTGGCGTAAAAACAGCGAAAAAATAGCAAAAAACACCTTTAAAGAGTTCATATTTTCAAAAAGTTTAATTTGGCAGATGGTCATTTTATTTAATTTTGGCGTGGACTTATTTTGGCGGATTTCGATCAAATCCGCCAAATCCACCAAAATAAGTACCCACCAAAAAAAGTACACTTAAGGTAGATTCGGGCCCCCAGTTGGCGAACACAAAAATGGAATCCCAGTAGGTATGAAACGTTATTATAATGTCCAAACAACGTTGTTTGGACGTCAAAATAATGTTGGAATAACGTTGTATGCTGGCTGGGATGTTGACTAGTGGAGTTTATATATTCATACTCGTAGAGTCCAATTCTTATTTTGAAAGTGTGTTGATTTACACCCATTGTACCTAAAACGTAGACAAAAATGGGCTCTTAATTGAAAGAGAGTTGAAGAAGGAACCCCATAGTTCGGTAGTGGATCACAAACTCTTTTTTTATAAATTCAACCCTCTACTCTATCTATCTTCTGGCTGTACTTTTGATAATTTTGTTTTAATAAGTATGTCTACAAGTTTGCCTCATTGTCTCATAGAAACTTGCTTGGCAGCACACAACAAAAAACGAGGTCTCCACGAGAACACACCCTTGATGACATATGATATGGATCTTGCTAAACGTGCACAAGCCTTTGCTGAATATTTGCTTGAGAATAAGAAATGGGAACATGATGCTTTCCGAAGACACGGTTATAATGGAGGTGTCGGTGAAAATCTTTATAAATCATCTTCACAATTGCCATCTTCGGGAAACGCTGTCAATGCATGGTAAGGAATTACATTTTTTGATCGTTGAGAAGTGAAAATTTCCTCTTTACCTTTAGCGTATTTTCAATGTGAGAAATGTGGTGAAACATTTTCAATATACGAAGAATGTGATGATATTATTCAAGATTTGAAAGAGTGATAAAAAATATTTTCCAAGTTTAAGATTATGATGTATACGAAGAGTATGATTAAATGCTTTTAATGTGGGGAAATTAGGAATGAGAGCAATTCCAATGTCAAGAGTGTGGCAAAAGGATTTTGCAATCATGCAATCCCGATTTTCAAAGATCGAGATCGGGTAAACTTTGACGCAAATCGGGGAAACCGGAAAAGTTTTGCAATTCACCCATTCACTTCACACATCGAAATTTTACTTTTCACGTATCACGCAATAAACCTAATTTGTTTCTCGTATTCCCGCAACGAAAAAAGCCTATTAACTTTAGTAACTACTTCACTAGTGCCATCTTTATAATAAAATATTTCACAGGTACCAAGAAATCAACAACTACAATTTTGAAACTGGTACATCACCAAATGATGGGGTAATTGGACATTTTACACAACTGGTCTGGGATTCTTCAACAAAGTTGGGCTGTGGTGTCGCCAAATCTCAATCCGGTGGCACCTATGTTGTTTCACGTTATATACCTGCTGGTAATGGGGGTCAATATACACAACATGTCCATGCATTGAAACCCAATGCTGTTTCTGATGAAGAAGCCGTCATGTAAACTTGTTTTTATTGATTGATTTTCAACTGTGTTACCTTTCTTTCAAAATTGTATCTTTAGTTAGTAGAATAAAGAATGTATCATTTCAATTTTTTTTGCTAAAAAAGACAAGAAAGAAATATTCCCTGGAATAATTGCAACTTAAATTCTGTTGCAAAGAAATTGTCAGTAACTGTATTAAGTTTTGATGCATAAATGGTATATTAATAAATTTGGTACAAGTTTTTAGACAGTGAAAAGCACTACATTATGGTTTAAAATTGGGTAAAGAAATTGCGCAAAATTTGAAGTTTTTATAGAAAATAGCTAGAACGCTGATTTTCAAACATAAGCGAGTTCAAGCTTTGGAAAGGTTTTTGAACAATATGACAAATCTCCCTTTTTAGAAATTAGGTATTTTTCTACAGTATGGCTATAAGAAAACCTCTTATTTTGACGGAGAGTGTTGACTTCCATATAAGGAATATTGACAAAAGCAACATTCTCCGTCAAAAATTTTGAGTAAAATCACTCTGCTCTGGATATTTTTCATTACAGACGTCTAGCGAAAATCGATCAGTATACACATAGAAACTTAATATCTTCACATTACAGATTCTCAAAAGAGTTGTCAAAGTGATGATAACCCAGCCATTTAGTTCTGTTGTCTCGTAGTTTTAATTGAGGACAAAAGGCACGATGGCCAAGAATTTATGGTATTGAAGTCATAACCCACCAGGCACACAAGTTATTGACCCGGTGCTTTATTGCCTACTGGGCCTTTCAAGAGCATTCTGCCCGGTGTGTGTAACTCACTCACTTGAATTTTACAGGCTAATTGATTTCTCCGTAATATCCCGACATCTGTTTTTTTATCTCTATCAACTGGCGCACATGTTGTAACTTAAACTAGTAGCTGCGACTTCAAAAATTATTTTTTTACAGTGATCTATTGGCTATATTAGCATAACCTGTTCTACATAGTATCGCTTTTTGTTCAGCCAAAGCTGAGCATTCAAATCCCTAAAATTCAGTTCTTCCATCATCATAAGATGGGGGAAAAAATTCCGATTTCCCGATATCACTCTGATTTCTAACTTTCTTCCGATCGGGTTGATTTTTAGCGTACTTTTAGCGTGTGTTATTTTTGCAGAACATAAATGTGGTGTTTCAATGGCGGCTCTGTAAATAGTGTAAGTCTGTTGCAAGCTTCAATGTCTGTGATATCTTTTTTTAATTGACTTTGAAACTTGGCACATCAAATATATGATTTTCATCAAAGGAATTCTTTTTTACGTTTTTTGAAGGTTTATTTCCCGACTTGATAAGTTGGTCTGGCGACCCGAACAGAACATATTATCGATAGTTGCCTCGATCAATTGAATATAGCTGCATAATTGATTACATTCAATTGATTTACCACTCTTTTCATTTGGTTGACATTGCCTGGTTACAGTCATTATCACAACCAAATAAATTCCTTAAATTAACTTTAAATGGAAAATCATCAAAGAATTAATAATGTGAAAAATAATGTAATTGGACCATGCATATTCAAAACTATAACTTCTGTTGGCACTGAATTTGGCGGTCTTTGACCCTAACCATTAAATCCACCAAAATTAGTATCTGCCAAAATTTGTACCAATAAGGTAGTTGAAAATACTTTTTACTGGTTGTTTCAAATAATACGGAAATATCTAAAATATTTTTAGCTACTTTTTAATTTGAAAGAAGAAAGCTTGACATTTTTTTGTATGTGTTATTCTACAAACTTTTAACTTGTTCAGTTCTCTTTTTATTAGATCATCGTTTTCTTATTTCATATGCTAGTGGGGATAGTGGTAGATAAAGATTGGTATAGTATTGCTTACAAGTGGAGAGGGAGACTAATTTCTGACATTTTATTTTTTACATATTATGTAAAGGGCAATTATCTATACAGATTTTATCATTTGTGAGAAGTTTCCTAAGCACTAAAGTAAGATAAGAGAAAAAACGATTCAAGATTGTGGAGCAGCACACAATTCAAAGTTGCTCGGATGCAACTCAGAAATCTATATATATATATATACTGAGGATATGTAATATCAGTCATTGTATAAAGAAAGGAAAAGCTTTGATATATAAGAAACTTAAAAAGAACTAACTAAAAAGAGAAGAAAATTTGGTATTTTCAAAGATTTTATATAATATTTTTTATATTTAATCATTCCAATATATCTGAATTTTAGAAAGAAATATTTGGGACTTTGAAACAAAAGAGATTGTCAAATTTAAAAGAATGAGAAACACATGACCACTAAAATAACACCTCATAATCCATATACAAAGACAAATATGAACAATAAAACAAGACAACATAGATAAATAGAAAACAAAAACTATGGCTGAAGTCCTGGACTTGTGACCGGTTCATAGCTAGCCACTCCAGTGCGCGCGCAAGTTTAGTTGACGTCAAACCAAATGTTGCTTTTTTTGACGACTTTTGATAAAGTATAACTTTTTTTCTGTTTGCAACAGCGCGGTTCGGTTTTTTACATTGGCAAGCCCGTGCTCTTAGCTTTCCAACGGTATATAATATTACGGACTTAGGCTAAAAAAGCGTTCCGCGATTTACCAATCTTCCGAGTCTACTTTTCGAATTTTTGTATTCCCGTGCCAAAAAAGATTCTCAAACATTCAACTTTAAATCTCTCTGGAAATGGAAGTATTTATGTTTGGAAGCTGAAATTTGGTATGCTTATCAGGAAAAGGGTGAGAAATCTGAATATCACATTCGCTACTTCCAGTTCTCTGATTTTGGTACACTTTTTTATACTTTTTGACTTGTTTTGCCTTGAAATGTCTCGAAATTTTTTTTTCGTTTTTACCGA
>JAUJPO010063657.1:0-12763 GCA_032270745.1 Tiaropsis multicirrata | reverse complement strand
TCTTTGTCTTGATTGTTGACTGTTAATTTTAGGCGGATTTATGTAAGCGTGTCAAACTGCCTCATTTTGACTTTGTTCTTTCTAGTGTTTTTCTTTGCTGGGCCTTCACGCCCTCCGGGCTACTTGTTTTCATTTGATGATATAAACAATAAATTCAAAAACAGAATCCCGATGTAAAACTATTGAAACAAATTTACAGACCGCCTAAAAAGAGTACGCATTGGGGAAGTCATTATTTTGTTTTCGGGTCTGTATTCGAATTTCGAATTTGAACATTCGATAAAATCAAAACAGAAATACTTTGAAGGAAAAATTTCGAAGAGAAAGGAGTTGTGTAGTTATGTCTGTTGTAGTGGAAAATATGTTTTGTTTTTAGCTAAATGTTACGTTTTATGAAAGAACAAAGCTTTAGAAAAAAGTTGTAACAACTTCAAGGGTTAATCAACTCCAGTGAAATTTTATCGATGTTGATTATCTTGGTTGGTTCGACAGGGACTTTTGACGGTCTTGGACAAATCAGGTTACACTGAAATTTTTGAATAAAGGTTAGTCACAATTTGATATTAAAAGGTAATTCTTTCGAAGTATAACACCTCCCCAGTTACAGGACAGTGCAGTGATGTATGTTGCATGACCTCTCAAAGCTGGGTTGTTTAGTTAGATTGCTGTTGTAGTAAAGAAATATACCGTGTTTCCTCAAATAAGCGCCGCGGCGCTCTTTAAATTATCGAGATTTTAGGTGCGGCACTCTTTAGAGGGCGGCGCTCTTTTCATATTTTTAATTTCCTAATATATAAAAAGACCAGAGAAATCAAAGAAACGAGCATTTTTCTCAAAATTATGTAGGTTTCAACCAACAAAACATACCACACTTTTCTTTACATATTTAGAATTAGATATGGAAGAATTTAGTAACAAAAAAACTATAGAATTCAAATAAAACACATACTGGTCTGTTCTTTCTAAAAAGCGGCGCTTATTATTAGAGGGAGGCGCTCTTTTCAAATTTCAAATTTTAAGTGCGGCGCTCTTTAGAGGGCGGCGCTAAATAAAGGAAATACGGTAAGTAGACTTGTTTATTCCTTTGAAGTGAACCAAAGAGCAAATGTCAAAGGTAAGATCGAAGAGAAACAGTTACCTTTTGTGAAAAAGGTAAAGGGGTTACGTAAACGTAATACATTTTACCTTTTTTTAATTAAACTATGTTTACTTTGTCGAGGCAACTTTAACCTTTCCAGCCCGAGAGACGTATATATACGTTCCAAAACACTCTATTTACCATACTGGACACTTTTGGTCATAACTTCTGGAGCATTTCGCGGATGAGTTATTTTCAAATATTTCGTGGAGATTTAATTTGGCGGATGAGCAAAGTCGTTAATTCTTTTTAGACGTAATAACGTTTGCGAAAAGTTTTTTTCCCAAAAAAGGCCAAGTAATTATAAATAGAAAATCTCAAAATTTCGCGGACCGGACATTTTTTCAAATTTTTCGCGGGGATTTAATTTAACGGATGGCCCCTTTCCAGATTTTTGCGGGGACTTAATTTCGCGGATTGGGCCAAAATCCGCGAAATTTAATCCCCGCGAAATTTTATCCCATTAAAGTATCATTTTCTGATTGCTAAATACCTTTAAAATTATTTTTTCAATTTCTGTTTTAAAACAAATAAGCCTAGCCTAAATGGTTAAATTGCAACCAGAGGGTGAGCGTTATTCTCAATTTTTCTTTGTTCCAAACAATAAATTAAAAGCTGTTACTTGAATTGGAATTCCTTGAGAAATAATCGCCATAGTAACGTGTTTAAAATGAGACAACGTAGTTTATGAAACAAAATATAAAAAGGACAACTGAATTTTAAAACAAGTCAGACTTCAGATAAACGCAACGTTAAATTCTTTCATAAAAATGTTAAAATTGTAACTATTTTAACAAAGTAAAAAAACAAAAACCCAGGAAAATAGGTAAACATAAGAAATTACGTTGTGTAAACATAAAACTTTACGTTGTGTGTCTATGTACATTGCAAATTTCAGAGATAAAGGTTCCAAAACTCATCGTTGTTATATGCTTACTCCCTAGTATGCTATGGTACACGTCATGGTTAATTTAACACAACATAAAATAAACAAAAGATAAATACCCTACTACTCAAATATCAAAACCAAAGGTGGTTACTGCGCTGAGTACACTTAATACTTTTCACAGTAAGCAAAGAGGACCCTTTAGTCCATGAGCTGAGGGCCATGTTAGTATAAAACAGCAAGATTGCAAGACTAGCAGAAAACAGACACCCAATAATAAATAAAAATAACTAAAGAAATTTACAAACGGATTAAACTACTCAATAACACTGCCATCTGCAAGTTCTACTTGGTCATCGTATGTATTGAAATGGTCCTTATCTAAGGCTTGTAGACCCGCCATTTCACAATACCTGTTGCAATCATGCGTCATGCCAAAGCGCTTTATTGCCTTTCGTGAAAAGTTTCCTACACAAAAAAGGGACTCTTTGTTGAGGTGATATACTGATGAAGCTATCTCTGGGTCAGATAACTTCAGCCCACATCCTTGAATATCAGTGAGAAGTAACTTTTCTTGTGACAAGACGAAGGAGAAATGAGCCAAACTTTGTGCTTGTTTGGTTACTTCATCGTCACTATCACGACAACATCCATCGTTGTTTAAATACTTAACAAAACTGCCATCAATTTTCTCCTCGATAGTGACATATTCCTTTATTTCCTTGTCATTGTCATTTATTTCCCCATAAAATATCTTCACATACGTAAATTTGGGAAGATTGTCATTTAGTTCTTTTAGTTTAGAGGTGAAGTAATTCGATAAAGCGACCATTTGAACACTTGTTTTGATGTGGTCTTCAAGAGTTTGCTGCCTTTCAGCCACACCTCGTTCAGCTTCAGTTTTATAGCGCTTAAGCACCCACGTTTTGTTCTTAAACATACCATTTTGGCTAGTTGTTGTGTACGCGTTCCTAAACCCACCACTACCAAGGATCTTTTCATCAATTTGAAATGAACAAGATCCGTGTGATGTCCACTTCATATCAACTAAATTGAACGACTTAACATTTATAGAAGCATGCTTTGTTGACTCTTCATTGATCTTGCGACCAACTCTCATCATGGCAGTGAGAGATAATGATGGTGTTGGTTTGCTTGATACATCGTCATCATCACCAAGGGTCGATTTCTTTCTCATCATTAATGATACCGATTTTGCTGGCTCTTTTCTAAATTTGCTTTCGGAATAGATGGTGTCTTTCAGAAATGACGAACTTATTGTTGAAAATTGTTTTTGAATAAAACGAACATGTATAAGAGACACATCGGGTAGTTGGTCGATGCTACTGCAAGAGGGGCCGTGGTCGCCAGCAAGAACATCACAAACCAAATACTTTATGGCAGGCTCTGCTTCTTTAAAGAATTTGTTGCAAGCATCCTTTATACCTTCAATTGTGACACTACTGTGGAAATACGGTACAAATTCTCTAGCCCCAACGGTGATATATTTTGGTTTGCTTTTTCCGGTTAGTTCTGCTGCCAGTCTTTGAATAAGCAGTTCTTCGCGTGACAGGATCTTTGCAATTTTGGTTGATTGTTGCGATTTTCCTTTTGCAGGTTGTTTGGAGCCAGTTCGTTTTTTGGATGCAGCAGCACCAATTTTTGCCCAGTCCGGATTGCTTCGTTTACGATCAGACATTTTATTATAATATTTTCTTTTTCAATAATCTAGTCTAAAAATGAAAAATAATAAATATATTATGATTGAAATAATCTTCTAATCTCTATTTTCACTGTTTTAAAAGAGAAAACTGGTTTGCTATTGTCTAAAAGAAAGTAAGCAAACAACGCATGTCATTGATTTATTACTAAATGGAAGTTATATTACAATTTTCAAATACTTAAAACAAATTCATACAATTTTAACAAGAAACAATGAAAACCTGAATTTATATTTTGTTGTTGCAAAACAAACAACTTTTTTCTTTCATTTCTTATGTGATAAAACAACCTGAAAAGATCTTTGACAAAAGCTAGTTCAAATTATTTACATTTTGAGACAAATAAAGATATTAACATCATATATACAGATATACAGTATAATCACACTAATTTTAATTATTGAATCTATCTTTTAAAGTAGATCTTAAATGTAGGTAAGCAGTTTTAAAATGGTTGAATGGAACTTCACCAGGATATGGTACAACTGACTCACATGCTTCACGCATTTCTTCAGTTAAAAAATCACTAATACCATTGCCTAGCTCTGACTCTGCTTCCACCTCAGTGATCTGCTCCTCTGTTAATTGGAATCCTAATAAATAAAATATACGATTAAAGAAAATTCATTCCATTAAAGAAGAGAAAAGTAGGCCTTCTGGTGTCTGGAGTACGGAATGGGTCCTAGGCATTTACTTGCCAAATGAATCGTAGCACTGAGTCGGAATTGAACTCAGACCTTCTACACGGAAGCCAAGGACGATAACCACTATACCACTACGCCCTTCATTCGATTAAATCAAACCTTATATTATCTGATTTCATATATTTTTTTATAACCATTTTATATTAAATTTTAGGATTATTTGTTCACTCACACCTCTTAAAGTTCCATAGTTTAGATACCTAGTTCAAATATCTTACCACACTGTTGTATATCATATTTTTCTGGAAACTGATATATATGATTGGGTATTCCATCTGGTAGCAAAGTATGCTTTTGACGTCTTATCCTATGTGTATTCCAGACTATATCCTTGAATTCATCAAGTTCTCTTTGAACACATGGTACCATGATGAATGCCAGGAGATTTCTTGAAAAAAAAAATGAACAAGCAATAACATTTGAAAAATAATCTAATATTATTTCAGTCAGGGAGTCTCATGCACTTGAACTTAATTTGTTAAACTTAATTTCAAACATAACTTTACCTATCAATTTGGTCATGTGGATTATACAAATTTTCAGCAAGAAGAACATTGAGGTCTTTCTTGATGTTTTTCTCTAATCGCTCATGAAGTTCTCGCCACCACCTCTCAATCTATAAAAAAATTAATAGTATCAAAATATTTCTTATCTTAAGGTCACCTTAAAACAAAACAATTTTTCGATAAGGTTAGTGTATTGTAGACATCCACCTCTGAATAGAAGAAACAGAGTCTTCTGAAATAAACTCTTTTATAAATTTTCTTCCTGCCAGTTGTTCAATTGCCTAGCAATTGTTATTTACCATAGATGGCCCTATTTCTGTCATTCATCCCTCACTAATTCCGCCACTCCTATTTCAAATTGGCTCTTTTCTTTGTTGAAATTTTTTTTAATGTGGGTGGAAAGATACTAAAATTCTGATAAAGAGGTTTTAAAAAATAATAAAATCAAAACTGACTTCTTCCAGTCAGCACTTACAAACACGAAAAATCAAAACATCGAAACAGGTCTACTATACTGTATTAGGTGCCAAATAAAAAGGACTGTCTACGGTATCTCCTCTATATAACTCAATTTTAGTCACAATGCCGGTCAAAAGGTCAGTAGACTTTTGGAAATGAGCTTCTTCCTTCAAAGTTGATGTAAATCAGGTCAGCCATTGCTACTAGATGTAAACAAACCACTTTCAAAAGCAACAAGTGGGGTTAAAAGAGAAGTTATACCATGTTTTCGCAGATTTTTTGCTATTTAAAAAAAGTCTACAAACTTTTATCCGTTGTTGCACCTAATTCCTCATCAGAAACTAGTACAAAGCCAGCCCTGGTACCTGGTTAGTGGTTGAAGTGCCATAGATGATAGAATCAACTGGGTCAGTGAGATCTCCAATTTGAGCTCTTAGATAGCCATGAATTGTTACCAATTTTCCAGTTTCAGTGCCACGATCACATCTCATAATACCAGGCAAGAGTTTTGATTCCTTTAGCAATTCCAGGTACCAATGCCCGACAACGTCAGGATTGCTATTGGTGGTCCAACATTTGAGCACGAGTATTTTTCTACTAGCCTGGTCTAGCATTCCGTACACTGCAATGGGAAACGTTGAGTTTTGATAGCCCATTAACTTGTCGTGCCCATCAATCGAAAGCAATGAATCAACACCCGCAGTAGTGTATCGACCTTCTCTCTTTTTTCTACCATTTTGATTCAGTGCTCTCTTCTTCACATTTCCGTAGTCTACATTGACCATACACCCATACACTATGTTTCTTGGAACTTTCAGGTTGTGTTTTTGCCTGACTTTCAGTGTCATTGCTCGATATCCCAGATCTTTCCCTGCTCCTTTCATTTCCTGTCGTACTACTTCTTCAACAGCATCAGCAGGAACAGAGTAATCTATGTATGTTATCTCAAAATGTCTCAACATCCTTGACAAGGTAGAGGGGCTGCAAGAGCTAGATTTAAAATGATATCCATAGTCCCTGATGACAAAGTCTAAAACTTCACTTTTCTTGAAACCTTGTTTTACATAGATTTCAAGTTGCTCCTTCAGAGCTAAATCTTCTTTCCAAGACATTTAAAAACACAAGCAATCAAATCAAATCATATCAAATTAAACATTAAACTTACACTACATAGTCTACCATTATTAAAGTTAGAACACATCAATTTTACGGCACCGAAAATTTCATTGACATCGATGGGCCACGCGACGGCCCAGCAGTGTCATGCAAAAAAAAAAAAAAAAAAAGTCGATTAAAATAAGTTTTGATTTGAAAATGAAATGCACTTTTTACTTTGCTTTTGCATTGAAAATAAACTTTGTTTTTCGTTTTAAAAGGAAGTTAACTTTGAATTTAAAATTTTTAAAAATTAAAGGTGACACTCGTGGGCCACCATACAATACTATTGACAGAGGTCAAAAATGTATGGTTGATCATTTGTAGCAAAAATTGTTTTTCTTTTTTTGTTGTATAAAAAAATATTTGTTGCAGAAAAGTATTGTTTTTTTCACAAAATAATATTTTTTTGTTTAAAAACATTTAATGTATATTTTATTTTTTTTTCATAGAAAAATTATATTCACTAAACGAAAGTTCCTTTCCCCAAGCAAATCTCAAAGTACCTTGATTTCTGGTCAGCAAATTATTAGGAACATTTTCAGTAAACAAGAAAATTTTATTTTGAGCAAAAATAAATTTTTAACAAATACAGCAAAAAAAAATTATATAATTTTGCTACAAACGATCAACCATAAAGATAGACCAAAACTTTTTTTCGAAAAATACTTCTTGTATTTTGAACATAAGAGATAAGCTGATCAAAAGAACAAAATATTTAAAAAAAAACACATCCTGTAAAACTGTAAAACTATATAAAAAAACTGACTGGAAATAAACGATCCTATCAAACCATTAAGAAACCCATTTCAATGAAAGACTCAGGTTTTTAGAGCTTTCAGGGTTTGAAATTCGCTTGTTTTCCTAGAAGGAATTGGAATATACTGATCCATCACATGGGGCTTATTCTTTCAGCAAAATACCTAATAGTATAGGGGATTTGTATGAAGTGATACAGATTAAGTGATTGATAGTGAAAACCCACCGAAGTATAAAAATGTACTACTCCATAAAATAATAAACGTAAGATAATATATAGAAACAACAAGAATGTTGACAGGTTTCACCTTCGGTGAAGGAGAGGAATCAGAGACTTTTTTGTCGGGAATGACAGAATTTTACAAAAAAATTTACAGTTTTACGGAATTTCATTTACTGCCTGTAACAGTAAAATTTAACGATATTTAAGAATCTTTCCTTCCGCCGATGACGGAAAAACAGCTTGATTGGAGAATTGCCGCAAATTTTTCATTCTCGCTTACTTGCCTAATTCTGACAAACTTTTTTGTAGTAAGAGCGTCTAATTGATATTTTCTTCCATTTTGTTTCCCCAAAATTGGTTAATTCGACCATACTATCAACCACATTGTTTCAAAGCCAAATTCTAAGTAATAACATTGAAAAAGGACTTGTTTGGGCAATCCAGAGATGCTTATTTTTCAAAGTTTTCTTCCGTCGGCGCCAACCATGTTGGCACCCATTAGTCACTATAATGGTTAAAATTTCTTAAGTTGACAGCTAAGAATTACTTTCTATTTTGAAAGCATTCTTTAAGGTAAACTCTACACTGCTCTTCAACTTATCAGTGAATTCTTACCAGACAAAACATACAAAGTTACTTCAGAACAACCAGTGGAAACTACTACTTGTCACTGGTTGTTATTTGCAGCACTGATTTGCGTTAAGATGTTAAGATATTTTATGTTTCCATTTTGTACATCTACTTGGATAAAAATACACAAGAATATAGAACAGGAAGAGCATAAACAAAATAATTTAGTCAGACAATAAAGCCAGAATGTTGATAACAGTAATTAGTGTAGGTCTATTACATGCTTTTTTGGACCAGCATTTCACAGCTAGTTTTTGATAAGTCTCGTTGGGAGGGTGGATACCACCCTTGTCTACAATAAAATTTGGTCGTAAATCATTTTTCACTACATTGTATATTACAATATGTTGGTTCATGCCTTGAAAAGGCATCTGTCGACTCCAGAATTGCCACAAACAAACCCCCATTGAGTATACATCACATTCTGGTGTTGAAGGCAATTTAAGGAACAATTCAGGTGCTTTGTATGCATATGTCCCAAACATAGAATCTGATTTCACCGGGTCACTCACAAAATATTGTGAACATCCAAAGTCAGCCAATTTGCAAACATCTGTTGAAGACTCTACCATAACGTTTGACGGTTTGACATCTAAATGAATTATTCCTTTCTGGTGGGTGTAGTCTAGAGCTGATGCAATGTTTTGCCCGAATCTGCACATGCGCATTAAGTTAATTTCTTGGTTTTGGTCTTCCAAAAGACATTGCAGATTTTGACCATGTATGAATTCAAAAACCATGAAAAGACTGTTCAACTCACCATCAAACGTGGCTGCAGCTATAAGTTTGACGATATTTGGATGTTGGAACTTGAAAAATTCAGGCTTAGTTTCAGCCATGTAACTATGTAACGCTGCACTTTCACTTGTTCGATTTATTTTCTTTAAACAGGTTATAAATTGTGTCTCTTTGTGAATAGCCTTGTAGCAGGTTCCAAAACCACCAGATCGAATGGTTTGGACAGTGGAAAATTCATCCTCGTTCTGGCTTTGTGCAACCTTCTTGTAGAGGACATCATCTTCGATTATGGTGGCTTTTATCACCATGTTAGTTTTGTTGTTGTCTAGCAGAGGAAGATCTGATTGGAGGATAAAAAATAATAACACTTGTTGACTTTTATCGATCGCATAGCAAAGGAAACTAAGAATATTTCAGGGGTTAAAATGCAGAAAAAAACATTGGCATTTGTGACTTCTAGATTGTGAAGCAAAATTAAGAAAATTTGGGAAACCATTTTAGCCCAACCCAAATTCAAAGTTTCTGGATCTGGATTGTAGCTTGTAAACTTAGTTTTATAAGTTTGTGAAATTTAATTATTCCATAGCATTTTCATCAATTCCACATCCTGATTTTGCCTTTGCAATATTGTAATGCACAACCTAAGGACTCTCTATACAATCCCAGGGTTGGAGTTGGTTTGGGAAATATAATTTTCTAGATCCCAAACCTTGGGATTTATAGATTTGAAGACTTTTAGATGACCAGTGTAAAATTTACATCATGTTCACAAGCCAACAGCAGCAAACAATCTGGACGGTAGGAAGGAACTATAATCAATTCCACCAATGATTGATAAAGTGGAAGGAGCTTTAGGTGTTGTAGTATATATTTTTGGTCTCTGAGACCAAGATTGATGAATCTTTTCCTGAAAACCAGTTCAAAATAGCAGGCTACTCTCGCCCCTATCGTCTTGACAGAAACATATACGGAGGTGGACTACTTCTCTATGTGCGGGAAGACATATTTCTTCTAAATTAGTTTGAAAAGAAAAAGGTTATGAGGCCATATTCGTGGAAATCAACCTTAAAGCAGATTTGGTTATTGTGCTGCTCCTATAACCCTAAGGAACAAAACATATAAACCCACATTTGGTAAAGCTATAACATAGTATTGACTCGATTGGCAACTATGACCGAAAAATCCTGATAGGTGACTTTAACTGTGAGGTTAGTAAAGCAAATATGCCTGAATTTATGGACAGTTTCACACTCTCGAGTTTAATTAATAAACCAACATGCTTTAAAAACCCGTCATGCATCACTCAAGATTGAAAAACATCAAACGGAGAGACCCTTCCAAACTTAATGAATCTAATTACAACCAAGAGCGAAATCGATGCCTTTCGATTCTAAGAGCCACGAAAAAGAGGTTTTATGAGTCTCTAGATGAGAAACAGGTGACAGATAATAAGAAATTTTGGAAAACTATGAGACCTTTCTTTTCAAACAAAAGCCCTGACAATGAAAAAATAACTTTGGTTGAAAACGAGGAGTTAATTAGAGATGATAAAGAAACTGCAAAGGTCTTCAAAGAATTCTTCACCAACATCACAAAGAAATTAAATCTCACTGTACCCCAATCAGAGCACGTGCAAGAAGCTGTGAACCGTCCAAACTGGGATATGCTCAAGTTCCGAAATAATCTGAGTGTCATAAAAATCAAGGAAAAGGTCTCCACAAACGAGAACACATTCAAATTCACAAATACTACCAAAGATGAAATCAAGAAAATTATTACCGGTCTAAATCCCAACAAATCTGAAGCAGAAAATGATCTACCTGCGAAGATAATCAGGCTTTACCCTGACATCTTTGCACATTGATTCTCAAAAAGTATAAACGACTCATTCAACACTGGTATATTTCCCAATATATCCAAATTAGCAGTCGTTACCCCAATGCATAAAAAAAACTCAAAAAACAAAAAAACTAAATATCGGCCCATATATATCTTGCCAGTAATATCTAAAATTTATTAAAGGGTTTATCATAATCAAATGTCAGATTATTTCGATAGATATTTTGATAACCAGCAGTGTGGGTTTAGAAAATTTACTCACACTCACACAAACCTCCCTTATTCCGATGGAAGAACTATGGAAATTGGCTAATGACAAAAATGAGGTATTTGGAGCTTTGTTGATTGACAAAGTGATTTTATCCCAGTGATTTTGGCTGTTTCGGCAATATTTTAGAATTAACTGGTTGTAGGAATTGATTTAATTTGAAACTAAGCAATAACAAGTTTTGATAATCACCATTAAATTCAATGAAGAAACATTTGAAAATGATGAAAAAATGTGGCAAAAATCCGATAAAACGACGATTTCCAGCTCTACAGGCCGGGAATTTTTTTTTTGGAAAACGTTTTTCAACATATTTTAGCAGCACCAATGCGCATTGGCAAAAAATCAGAAAAATCTAATGGTAAAATATCAAGAAAATCCCCAAAACCGTTTTTTTTCAAGACATTTCCTGTTCTAGCGACCATGAATTTTTTATTTTTAATCAGTCCGTCACATTACCATTTTTCATCATTGTGCAAAAAATATTGAAAATCTGTCAAGTGTAACTTGAGAAAATGAAAGTTCACCTTCAGTTTACCAAAGGCGGCTGAGGCTAGGGCTATTCCTCTTATCACATCGTCGCTGACTTCAGGCATGACAGACCCGAGAACTTCTTCTCAATCGATGAATAATGAGTCGGTCTCATTTGAAAGCAATTTAGGCCCCAATTTAGGCCCCACTTTTTACAAGCATCATCAAGCTCATTTGTAGACAGTTTAAGTTTTCCAAATACCAAAGCGATAAGGGTTGTGTCGTACGCATATCGTACATCAGTTGATACAGTATCATCAAAGTCTAGCAGTCATGTCAACTTCATAAACAATAAGATTCAATTTTATTGCCTATGTCATCACTCCATGAAGGAGGAACTTCAACTGATCTCTAGACTTTCTTTGTCTTTCTTTTATACTCAGCCTAGTCTGTACTATATACAGTCTAGTCTGCACTCCATTGAAAAACATCAAACGAAGAGACCCTTCCAAACTTAATGAATCTATTTAAAACCAACAGCGAAATCGATGCCTTTCGATTCTATAAGGACAAAAAAGTCTACAGATCAGTTGAAGTTCCTCCGTCATGGAGTAATGACATGGGCAAATAAAATTTTAAAGGAATGTATTTAAATGATATTGAAAGTGTTCTTTCCATAGTTTCAGAACAGTATCAGGGTCAGTCTGTTTGGCTCCATTTGCATCCTTGACCGCTTTGTTGTTTGTGTATCACGCAAAGAAACTGTCTCTCCTCCTTTGCGGTGTGTTGTCTCAAATGAAAGATGCACGCAAAATATAAGATATCGGATACAATTTTTAGGAAACTATCAGCAAATCGGATAAACGGGTAAGAATCACAAGCGCTCTGATTGGTTGTTTAAATTTAAACTCTAAGTTGGTCGATTACATCATCTTATTTCCATAACTTTGGAACACAAACGCATGGATTTGATCAAAATGGCACAATAAAAAAATTAGTTGATGTTTGACGACTGTATTCAAACTGTATTCAAACTGGGGAACACATTTTAGCAATTACAAAAGTAAAAAAAGACAATACCATGAGATCGTCTAATATCGGCACCCCCTGTTCCAATTCCGTCAGTCACAATCAAAGATGCGAACTAGAATAAGGCGGCCATCGAAAATATGTTCTGTTCGCGTCGCCTGCCCGCATTACTTTCAAACCTAAAAACCCAGAAAAACCCGCTTCGGTGATGCGGTAAAATCTCGGGAATTTTTTTGC
>JAUJPO010063646.1:0-12770 GCA_032270745.1 Tiaropsis multicirrata | reverse complement strand
GCCAAATGCTAAAATTTGCTCATTACCGGCCCCTACTACAGCTAAAATTTCGGGAAAAGAACTTTTTGGGGTCCTATCATCAGTACCAACGTCCTGTGAAAATTTGGGACCCCTAAGTTACCCCAATCAAAATTTAGCTTTTTTGAAAATACCAAAAACAAAACAATTAAAAAACATGTCCATATCAGCTGTAGAGCCGTTGCTACGTAACAACCAAAATGGTTTCAGAAAGGGACGAACTACCATTAGTCAAATACTTTGCCTTTGCCGCCTTATTGAAGAATCTTAGCTCTGTCATTTAGATTTATCTCTTGTTTTTGTTGATTTCTCCAAACCCTTTGATTCTGTTGATAGAACAAAAAGATTTGAAATACTTGAGCTTTATGGCATTCCTCCAAAATTAATATCTGCCATTAAAGTTCTTTACACGAATACACATTCCAAAATACTCACCACTAATGGTGGAACCTCTCCTATACTAGCAGAGATATTGCAAAGTGACACCCTGGCACCATTTTTGTTGACTATATCCTACGAGTGTCAGTCGATACCAAAACAGATAACGGTGTTCAATTGTCTACCAAACTTAGTTCACGCCACCCTGCCAAATTAAAACCTCCTTTTGTGGAACCCTTTTGTAGAACCAAACGATACCGTGCCTCATTCTTTCCCTTTTGTATAAGCGAATGGAATAACTTGGACGGGGGTATACGCAATTTGCCTACTATTTCTTCATTCAAAAACGCAATTCTTAAATCTTTATCGGACAACATGGGAGTGGTCTACCTAACCGATTGATTGTGATGACAATCTTTTTTGAAAAGAAATTGGACTTTTTCTCTCTTTCATCCTTTCATGAAAATAAAATGTTGCTTTTGGTTATAGCATTCTGTAAAATCTTTTCCGAGGGTCAAAATCGAAAGTTGTAAAACAATGAAAGAGATGTCTGGAGAGTGACACTCACAGAGATAATGTGTGAAAGATTTAGTGATATTTTCAGTCCACTCTTCTCGTGTTCGTTCAGGTGGGATGGTTTGTTTGGAAAAATCGTATCTCAGAAAGGCCATACACCAACAGCCCTGGAAGAAAAAAAATGGTTATGGTTATACTGGTAATTCTGAAATATGTTACATCTCTTGATTTTTAATCAATCCTCTATTTTGTGGATAAAACCAGTCTTGCAAGAGGCCTCGAACGGTTTGCGTGATTTCAAGTCTTTTTTCACTGAATTAATTGCATAATTTCCCCCAATTTGTGTGAAATAATGAGCCTCCCCTTATCTAACAGCAAAGACCAAAGTTCAACAAACTGACATTTTCAACACATACCTTGATTTTCGAACAAAACTTAAAGAAGTCGAACCCAGTCTTCCCATTCAATGAATGTCTTGTGTGTCCATCATTCAATATTTTTAAGTTAAAGTCAAAAAATACAATGTTGGACAAAAGGTCTGCAGACTTTCACAAATGGGATCTAAAAAGTATCTTAGTTGATCAATCATAAAAATTACGTTTTTTTAGGGGGCACCTGATATTCCCATGGGTAACCAACCACCCAGACTATATGGACTAACAAAAATTATATACACTTAAGACCAGTTACTCCGATGCCAGACTCAGCTTATCATAACATAGGTGAAATGGTTTCTGAATGGTTGAAGGTCGTACCAGAATGCAATATCAATACCTCCTCTAAGATAGTAGCAGATAGCTTGGGTGAAGTAGAATTGCATGAAGATAAAGTTATTGTGAGTTTTAACGTACAGTTGACTCGCTCTAATTCGAATCTCTATTATTCGAATCTCTCTACTATTCGAACAAAATAAAAGTCACCGTCAAGAGACTTTCTACTACAGAGACTTTCTACTATTCGAATCTCTCTATAATTCGAACAAAAAATTTTCCCCCTTGGGATTCGAAAAAACCTAAACCTCCAGTTGATCAAAGAAAAAGTTTACAAAAAGATATATCAATACATTGCCAGACCAGTGGATTCATACTGACTATGTGAACCCACACACGATAAAATATTTTTTTGAAATGTAAAAATCCGTTTGGTTCAGGCTAAGCTGATATAGGATTTCAACAACAAGCAGAATAAAATGGAAAAGATACAGTGTATATTTGACAGGGTACATCAAATGGAAAGGTATGTCTTCTTGTTGTACACAGGCTGCGATTTCAATATTATTTCCAAAGGCTATTCCATTGCTCACCCTAAAATAATCAAAGAGAATAGAGAAAGACTTTATAACGTCGGCATGTACTAAATTTGGTATCTTTATATTCAGATGGTGATTTTTCTATCGTACGTTAAAACTCTAAAGACGCGATGAAAATAACCATCTGAACAATTACGCAGTGTCTAGCAAAAATATGTTTTTTTTCTCAGCTTGGCGCTTCATTTGAAAATTTAGTTTAGTGTCGAATTGTATAAGCGTTAAACGTCTAACTTTATTTGGACCTAAATTATTTTAAAAGTTTTCAACAGTTATGAAACTAGAGTCTGTCGCAAAAAGATTGTCAGTATAAATCTCCTCCATAATATCACTTACCTTTTGTTTCTTTCGTCCTATCCTGGTTTCTACATATAAACGGTTTTAACCGGTTTTTATCTTCTTGCAACAGACTTTAGAAAGGTAACAGTTTAAATAAAAAAAGTGACGTAACCTTTTTCCTAAAATGTTTCTATAAAACTCGTTCTTTGAGCTTTTTCCATCTTTTATCGATTCTGGAGATATTTGTAGGTAAGCGTTGCCGATTGGTAAATGACTTGATCTCTAAAAATTTAACGAAAATGAAATAACGTGAACGTGATGTGATCCCTGACCCCAGTAAAAACGAGACGTTATCGAACAAAACAATGTCGGACTAATTTTTCGTCGGGGTAAAGTATTCGTCGGACATAATTTTCGTCACCTACAAATATTTTCGTCACTTTTGTCCGACATTTTTTTGTCCGATAAGGTAGTGTAAAACACATTATAAACTCTTTTTTCGTGGGAGCAAATTTTAAAATATGACAAATCTACAAAGGAAATATTCTAAAATCTAAAGAAATTGATGAAAATTCAAATATGAAAACAAGCAATTTTAAATCTCTTTATCAATTTCTTTAGATTTTGTTTTTGTTTTCGTCTGTAAGTCGCATACTAGGGTGCAGAACTGGAAAAGGTCAGATATCGTAGTCAGCAAATCAAAACGTACAATCTCAAAACCAGTCGTTAAGATTGACCTTAAAGAAGTATGAGTGAGCCCATTCTCTGTATGACTTAGGGTCAATCTTAAAATCATTAAGTCAACATAATAAAAAAAATGGTAGATTAATTTTCAATTCCCTACACTAATTTTAAGATTGGGTCTAACATGTTTTTTATATAACCACAAACAATATAAGAACAGAAGGCTTTGAGCACCTAAATCTTAGGAACGAACGTCTTAACAACATTTTAGGCTTTCTGAGAAAGATTTCTTAAGAAAAATGCTCAAAAACAGGGTAAATAGCATTAAATATAGAATTAAGAACACATTTAGAACATTTTAAGGATAGATTTTAGAAAAGTTAAGAATATTCGGATCACAGTGTTCTAATAGAAAAAACGTGTACATTTGTTCTCATAATTACTCTTATAAAAATGTTTATACCTTCTCCATCAAGAGAGTCATTGTTCCGCCCCAGAAGGGCGTCAAAGTATGGTGGTGATAGAATTTGTCAGTGCTAATCATCTCAAAATTGAGTAGGTCTGTCCAGCTCTTTCTATAAAAGTAAAAGTGAAATTGTAAGAAAGATAGAAAAGACATGACGAAAGTTTTTTTCTCTCTTCTCTTCTCTTGTTCTCTTTTTGAAATGCTTTCATTTTTCTTTCTTACCTCGTTAAAAAAATCAAAACATTCGAAACTCCCAATAACTAATAATTTTTCTCTCTCTCTCTCTCTCTTCATCGTAGATGTTAAAAAGAGAAAACAAAACAAGACACGATAACGCATTTCCTTTTTCGACTCTGAAAGGAGTGCAGAAGCCAAATATCAATATCGAATATCTAAAAATATTCGACAGTACGTTTTGCCTACGAGTGGATGATAATTTTTAATTATTATAGT
This sequence comes from Tiaropsis multicirrata, assembly GCA_032270745.1. Lineage (NCBI taxonomy): Eukaryota > Metazoa > Cnidaria > Hydrozoa > Leptothecata > Tiaropsidae > Tiaropsis > Tiaropsis multicirrata. Next base: position 8,670 of record JAUJPO010063646.1, on the reverse strand, counting down.
TACAATCTCTTACACGCAATTACATGATGTGTCTTCATCTTCGTTTTCATCTTTGATTAGCAACAAAAGAGCGTTATTCCACATTTCCAAGCGTTTCAATGCCAAGAAAAGATCCATATGCAAACTGAAATAAACAAAAGAGTAACATCTTAACTGAAAACTACAGATCCAAAAATACAAAATCTTAATGAAAAATATCGGTTAGGGCAGTTTCGGGCAAACCATTATGATTAAAATTAGAACAACCAAAAGTTAATTAATTTTTAAAGAAATCAGGTTTGATTTTTCTTTCTTAACTTTATATTCGACCACATCATCAAGCAGAACAAAAATAAAAATAAAAATGTTTAGTAAACCAAATTCAGCACGCAAGAAAGAATGTATGATTTTTTATCTAAACTTTTTAAGAAAGCCCAGTGGTGTACTCGTCAGCACCACATACAGTACTAGGGGTTCCAGGCTTGATCCCCTAGACCCCTCCTCGTTGCTTGTTCAGCTCAGATCATATAATAACCAAAAAGGCTGTCCCGTGAAACAATTGTAAAACAATCATGAAACAATCAAAAGACTTCCTAAAAGTCCAAAAGATTATCAGGCTATCGACATAGAATATTGACTCCTATCAAAAAAAGAAAAGACAAAAACTTTACTTGGTGTTGTAGACTTGACCGCCAAGCGATACGTAAATCTCTAGAAGGGATACACCTGAAAACAAAGAACAGCTAAGAGTGAAATCATGTTATAAATTCTATCAAGAATACTAGCGCATTCGGCTTTTCAAGAGAAAGTCAGGTTTGGTTCAGGCTAAAAAATAGCACATCTTTAAAATAGTTCGCAGGTTTTTCTTCAGGTAAATAAAATTCAAAACCCGAAATACTGGGTCGTCTTGAAGCAAAATAAAATATAAAAGATTTACCTGTCGAAGGGATTTCATTAGCTAATTGATGTAAACAATCAGTGATAAATTCAAGGTCATCTTCATTCGATTCAGAATCTTCTTCACTCCTATAGAAAGTAAGAAAGTAAGAAATATGGAAACTTTTATATTCTTCAAGGCATAAAACTGTAATTTTTATATTCTTCAAGGCGTAAAACTGTGATTTTTATATTCTTCAAGGCATAAAACTGTAATTTTTATATTCTTCAAGGCATAAAACTGTAATTTTTATATTATTCAAGGCATAAAACTGTAATTTATATATTCCTCAAGGCATAAAACTGTAATTTATATATTCCTCAAGGCGTAAAAACTGTAATTTTTATATTCTTCAAGGCGTAAAACTGTAATTTTTATATTCTTCAAGGCGTAAAACTGTAATTTTTATATTCTTCAAGGCATAAAACTGTAATTTTTATATTCTTCAAGGCATAAAACTGTAATTTATATATTCTTCAAGGCGTAAAACTGTAATTTTTAAATTTAAAAAAATACACGACAGACGAAGGAAATTTCATCAAAAAGAGCTTTAGTTTAATACTCACATTTGTTCAATAGTTTTTGTCGATTCCTGTAATAAATCATGTTGGAATTGGTTGTTCCATGTAAAACAATTAAACCAACTATTACCAGCATCATTTATGGTTGAATTCTAGAATATAGAAAAATAAAGGTTTAGTAAAAGTTTAGTTCGGAAACTTTATAAATAAATTTATTATATTTATATTGCTTTCTTTATGATGTATATTATTGGAGTTATCGTAAGTTTTAATGCCTTTGATTAAACCCTTGCCCACTGGGATCTGCAACACTGGCCATGGTGCCATGGTGGTAGAAAAATCGCTCAAAACGTCAATTTGTTCGTCTCAGTGGAGAAAATGTGGTAAAAACAAAGAAAGACAATAAGCCACGGGCCCACTGAATATACGAGAGAAACAATTATTAAGAATCATTTATAGATTTTCATGATCCCCACTGGAAAGATATTACCATTTGACCCAACCCCAAGTAGGTTTAAAATGTTTAATTTTCCCATTCAATTTTGGTATCCACTGAAGGAAATAGAAATAAATCATTAATTATACCATATAAAACAAGATGAACTATAAACAACATACCAAAAACAAACTTGGAGGAAATATGCATGCAACTGTAAAATAAATTTAAAAGTATACACTGATTATTCAAAAGACATTAAAAAAGTACCTAACAAAATCATTGAAAAAAAGAAACATGAAAGAATTTGAATATGAATTTTGGTAAATTGGAAGAAAGATTTGAGAGTAAACATACCATTGCATTTTTTTGACTCTTGCAATCGATTTATTTGTTGAAATAACCCCTGTGAACCTAAATCATTTAGAAAATAAATTTAAACTGTCATTTAAAATTGAAGAGATGAATAATTTTAGACAAGGGTCTATTCCTTTATGCCGCCTGAACCAACAGATTTACCCAAAAAACAATAACCTGTCTTTCCATTTAGATCTACTCGTAACCAAGTGTACCAGCTCATCCTGCCCAAGGAGCAGGCACCAAAATGTTGTGAAAAATGTTGTGTACCCTTTCAGTACATTTAAAAACGTTATGTTAAAAACCTACTCTTAAGGGCCGCACATATGAGTGCATTATTATTTTTATTATTTATAGTAAATGTATTTCACAGGGTCTATTGACCTCTACGAAACAATCCTTTAATAATTTAAAATTCTTCCTTTTCAGTAACGGTCTTTTTACGAGTTCTCTTTAGGTAGAGTTCTGTCCGAGGACCCCTAATCTTCCATGCGCAAGTTTCATATTTCTCCTCCATATTTCCTCGTTTTTCAGGGTCACTTTTAAAGATCGCCACCTTTTCGAAACGAACTGATCATCTTTTCGGGTACCTATTCGTTCTGCACTAACGATGTCTACATCGAACCAAATTCGATTTTTCAAGGCTTCTTCAAGACTAATCCTTGTCACCGATGTGTGCTCTTCTTTTTCCTCGTGTTTGTTTGGTGAATAACGATATTACACTTAGTTGTGTTAATCCATCGCTCTTCTTCTTTCTCTTCATTAACGAAGTTCTTTATTGTTACCTCTTGTTTCTTCAGGTTTTCTCTGGTGATGTCAGCGTAGGTTACTTGTTTACATCTTTGTTTATAAGCTGTTCAATTTTCTTCTCTAGATTATCCAACCTAGCATTGAAGACAAATTTAAATCCTTGTTGATCTTCTTTGACACATTCTGCATTATGTTATTTGGTTACTTTTCACTCTTTTCTTGCTTGTTTTGATCGTTTCCCAACAATATTGGTGTGATTGTAACACATTCTGCACAGTGAAAACTCCTACTTTTGAATTGAAGACATAGGTCATTGAATCTGGTACACATGAAGCTCCGAACAGGCAAAATGGACGAATCTTTGGCACTTCCGACACTGTAGCATGCCATTATCCTTTATGATCTCATTCGTGAAACATTTATCGGCTGTTTACAGGAATCAAACGTGTCCCGCCATGCAATTTGGTTAACATAGAAGAACGTTTATATAATGCTCGGCACCGGTGTGCTGAAGTAGAAAGAGTTTCAACCGGTTTTCCACCGGTTCTCCACCGGTGTAAATAGAAAGTTACACTGGAGTTTCAAATATATAAAGCTCTATTTGTTTAAAACAATTATTCAATCTTTTGGATGACATTTTAAAGATAAAATTTAAAAACAAAACATTCGAATGACACAAAAATTCATTCTAATGGTGCAACAAAAATTCGAATCGCATGAAACAATTTGAATTACGTAAAAAAAACATTCGATTTTCTTTCCTTTATCAAAACAAAACAAAAAGAACAAAAACAAAGATATTATATAATCTTCTGGCGTGATACAGAATGGAAAAAATATGGGTTGATGTTTTTGGTAGTTTGGTGGTTTTATAAAATAAACAGCTAATACTTTCAGAAAGAATAGCTTGAGGTAAACAGCTACAAGATTTATTTATGTTGCTGATTATTTTTGATACTTTGATGTTCCGAAGAGAAGCAAGAGCAGCAAAAGTCAAACAGTTGGAAAGGAAAATGCAGTCACAAAACGAAGCAAACGAACAAGTCAGGAAGTTAAAGGTAAACATTGTACACCGCAAAAGAGGGTGATTCAGTTAAGAAGGCAGCGAGGGGAGAGATTCAGTCAGTTACGAAGGCAATTAAAATATACGAAGGGAACCCAGCAGACAGACGTCGAAACAACGTCGTGTCTGCTGGGAAAGTAGCCATGAGTTACGAAGGCAATATAGAGACACCCCTGTTACTGTAGCTCATTGCTCTCCAAAAGCTCCTGGGTGAAAGTCGCAAAAAAACTCTTAAAAAATATTGGGGAGGGTTGGATTGAAATGTTTTCTCTTGACCTGTTTTCCAGCGGGGTCATGAAAATCTTTCATCAAATTTCATTGGGGTGGCTTTGTGTTTGTTTTACAACTGGGGTGAGAAAGAACATCCAATTTTCTACTGGGGTTAAGTGGAAACAAGGGAATCAAACCATTAAGTTTTAAAACAAAAATACAAAGGGAAGTTGTTGGTTGTCAGTCGGAAGAAGATTCTGACTTTAATTTAGCAGCCAAATGTCTAATCCAGGCAATATGGGGCACTTACCCCCACATTGGAGATGAAAAAGGTTTGAGACTGTTTTTGGGTTGCAACACACCTATATCTTGAGAATCGTGATGGTTTTCAGGCTAACCAGGTGGCACCAACCAGGTGGCACCAATGCTGGGTAAGGCCTGGAACAGGGGTGAATAGAAGAAAATTTGGACAAGATTTTCTCTGGGGTAGGTCACTTATTTTCTCTGTAACTCAAAAAGTTGAACTGTTACAACAATGAAACTTTTTTTACAGGTAGGAAACATGTTGGAAATTATCTTTGTAAAGTTTTGTGTGATTTGAAATAAAATTGTGTATTTTACAGACCAGAATGTGAATTTTTTTCGAAAGATTACAATTTTTTGTAAAAATCAAAGCTAATTGTTTTTTCACAGTCAATAACGCTTTGAGAAAATTGGTAAAAACGAGTCTTTCATCAACCTTTACATCAAATAAGACAATTTGGAAGTTTTTGTCGTTTTTGGATGGCAACTTGGCATTTTACAGACCAATAAGTTTAGCTCTGGATGTCAAATAGCTAATTTCAGTGCCTGGGATTGTTTACTTATTTTCTTCATAACTCCAAAAATTTATTTGTTTTTGCCTTAAAATTTTGCACACATGTAGTAAACAAGTTTAAAAACCTCTCTTTTTATTTCTAGATGATCTGGATCAAAATTGTGTATTTTACAGACTGAAACATGGGATTTTTTCGAAAAAATAGCAATTTCTTGTTAAAATCAAAGCTAATTTGTTTTTGCACAGTCAATAATACTTTGAGAAAATTGGCAAAAACGTGTCTTTCGTCAATTTTTACATCAAATAAGATATTTTTGAACATTGTCTTTGAATGTCAACTTGGCATTTTACAGACTATTAAATTTAGCCCAAGATGTCAATTAACTAGCTTAAGCGCCTGGGGTAGGTCACTTATTTTCTTCATAACTCCAAAAGGGTTTGTGCTTTTGTCATGAAATTTTCCACGAAGGTACTAAATATGTTTAAAGACCTTTAAACTTATTTCTAGACAATTTAGATCAAAATTGTGTATTAAACAGACCGGAATGTGGAAATTCGTTGAAAAACAAGAATGTAATTTTACTGTAAAATCAAGCCTTCTCCCTAAAAACTTTTTTCCCAGCGATTTTCCTGTAACCATGAAAACATCTAAAAACATTACGTGGTAAGTTTAGAGTTATCTAGTTTTAGATATCTATTTTACAGACCAGATAATGCTAATTTTTAACCAAAACTATTAAAGTTGCAATAATAATATTTAAAATATTAATAAATCTTGTGTAGATATGATATATGCCCTCCGATGTCTCCAAATCGGTCCTACCCACTTGGGAGATTTGGGATACAGATATTGCAGCCCCTACTAGTACACAGTTGCGAGCTGCAGAACTATGGGTAATACAGAGAAACTCGAACTACACTGGATAACATACTGTTCTTGCAGGTGTAGAACCTCGTGAGTACCATTCTACACCACTTCACAATATCTACCTGCATTCTTGTATCAGAGTTATGGTACCCAATTTCCCTCACATGGCATGAGTTGACCCAAGCAAAGGAACATTCACTTGCCAAGTGAATCAAAGTAACATGGTGACTATCGGACTCAGACCTCCTGGACGAAAGACAAGTACGATAACCACTATGCCAATACATCATTAGAATACTATATAAAATAAAATTGTTGCAATGTCTTTAGATTATTTAGATATTTGTATATAATTTATCATTCACTCGCTCTAGAATGAAGTAATATAAAGGCAAACCTTTCCTCTAATAGACTTGGTGTTTCCATTATACAGATTTGTGTGACCTATCAGGGTACGGCATTCGGTCATCATCGATTCAACAGCATCTTTGGTAATAAAAATCAACAGAAGAAATGTGCAGTCTTTTTACCAATGGTGTTCTACTTATTACACGATATTCTACTTCTAGAAGGGGCCCTTTAGTGTTGACACTGAAAGTATTTGATTATCTGATAAAGCAAATTAAAATAATAGTCGATCAAGCTACTACTATTGGGTCCATCGATGTCTAAAGGTCATGACCGTGGTGAACAAGTAGCGAAATATGTGCACTTACATTGAAGCTTGATGTGTGGAACACGAGAACAACAAACAGGAGTGATTCTTCTATCAGACCTGTACAGCTACTTATGCAAGCAACATATGGAATGAGAAAAATCTCCTATCGAAATTTTTGTCCGCAATGGAAATAATTCTAGAAAAGTGATATACAATGATTTTTGGTTTGAAATTGATAGACAGAATATCCAGAACTTATAAACAACTGCACGAAATGAGCGAATTGTTGATCTGAATTAATTATCTAATCACTTTTGTTGGAAAATATGGGTTATTCTGGTCCTTCTGCTCAAATCGAAGACTTTTTTGTTACTTAAATTTTGTTCCAGATAGCAGTTGTGTCATGCGATGGGAACCATGTTTCAAATCAAACAACAAACCCAATCTGTAACATATTTGTGACTCCCCAAGCGATTTGGAGTACATGAAAATTTGGCCGGCGACTTGGACCGTTTATATACAGTGGTGTGTGCGAAGCAAGGTTGCAAATTTAGTACCCTTGGGTGGCATTTACATTGCCATACATTACCCGCTTGCATTATTAATTTTTTGGTTTTTTTCCATCCAGGACATTCTTATTCATACTGGGGTATGCCAAATAATTTTGGACGTTTTTTCAAACCAATATTCGCCAAACTTACTTAGTTGTTGTAATTACATCGTTTACTGCTGATATTGGGTTGATATTGTTATACTTTGTTTCTTGATACAGTGTATACTTTAAGGACTTCGAATGAAAGTATCATCAATCTTTTTCAACTCTCAGGAAGTTAACTAAATTTAGAATTTTTCCACCCAGGAAAAAAAAACCCCGACAACTAAGTTTTCGACATTTTTCCAACTGGCTATTACCCCCCGTCTATTAGAGACCAGAGAGTAGTTTAGTGTAAATATTAGGTTTCGGCATGAAAATATTTTGGGTCTATCTATTGTTAGCAGCAATTGTTCATTGAATGTTGAGATTATGGTTGAACCTGTGAACGTGTACTTGACTCCCACAACCTTATACTCTAGACCAAGCTGAAAATCTTTTTATTCAGTTGACGCTACTCGTGTTATACGGCAGTAAAATGCAAACCCAGTGCAATCTACAGTTCAATACGACATCCCATAAAATTTGCACTAAGTGGAGCAATTTAGCAACAAAGAGGTTACAGTTACACTTTGCAGATGCAGTTTGCTTGTCCAAAGAAGTTGATGCTGGCTTGGTCACACACCGTCCCTTTAAGTCTCTTAGGTGCAAAGAGCTCGACTTGTACATGTCCTGTTGACCGACCGAGATCGGAATACGAAGATAACTTAAAATGTTCTTAAGATAGGAATAATTGTAGATCGCTAACGATTGGTTGTCGGGTGACACTCGCGAGAAGAACAATCATAAATCTTCTTGAAATAATGGATGCCATAGACGAAAGGAGCACCAAACTCAAAAGAAAGATTCAAATGGAAATGAATCTTTCTAACACTCGATTTTTATTGTCTGGCTTGCGAATCACGACTCATGTGGAAGTTGGAAAATGTGAAACTTTGTGGAAGCCTCAAGTTGAACCACAGTATATACCGTTTAAACTTTTAAAAAATAGCATTATCTGGTCTGTAAAATAGATATCTAAACTAGATAACTCTAAACTTAACACGTAATTTGTCAATAATTTGAGTCTAAATTTAAAAGCTGTTTTTGGAAGTTTTCAAGCTAAATTGCCGTATTAAGTTTCTCAAGTTAAATCAGTCTCTTTGCTATTCAGTTCTTCAAAAAAAAAATTTAAAATAACGTATGGTAAGCAGAACAATCTTAGCTGGCGGTCGCCAAAATTTAACCTGTAAATAGCAAAAAGGTAATTCTGTTAATTCTTCAGGAATCCGCCTGGGAAATTATTTCAAATTTCTACCAGTGGTCAAAAGCTTAGCGATTTGCAAATTTGCAGGTATCCTTTCCTTTAAGAGCCATTGTCTGTAAGAATCAGGCAGTTTCAGCAATCTGAGGAAGTGACTTTTTCTAAATCTTTCCATTTTC
>JAUJPO010063635.1:0-12770 GCA_032270745.1 Tiaropsis multicirrata | reverse complement strand
TTAATGTTCTATCAGTGGCCCCTGGGGGAGACAATGGCTTAACTGTCTAAAAGTTTTGACATTATTCCATGGCCAGCCACCTAAAATATCAGTTATTATTATCACATATGATCAAAGTCTTACAAACATTTTCATTTTAGAATAAATGACATCAATGCAGGAAGATTAGCAAGGGGAAGCTTAGACACCTGTTTTGTCCCTTGTACCCCCAATGGTTGTATGGAGCTGATTAAGACAACTGGTATTCATTTTATTTTTTTATTTTTAAAACAAAACAAAACAAATCTCCATAAATCTTTCCAGATCTGGGGGTAAAGGATTTCAATGAGAGAAGCTGTCTAATATTTTACATGGCTGATTCAGGGTAACCACAAGTTTTTCAAGGTTCTAGAGTTGTTTTCAGTTTTAGACCTGAAAAGAAAACTAGAAAAAAAGTTAAATTCCTGGAAAAGAAATTGAATTCCTTGAAAATAAATCTTAAGTTATTACTTGAAAACATGTTTCGGATTCTCTCAGATAACATGAAATCTCGATATGTTCTCATTGATTCAACCAATAAAACACTGTACCTTTAATATCATTAAAGTTATAATGATAATTTTGGTGTTGTATGGATAAAATCTCGTTGAAAAGACGTTTGTCTTACTCATTGGTAAATGTTGAATATTTTAGGTATGGAAGTATCTGGTCAAAATGCAGTTGTTCTTGGCAGAAGTAAAATTGTGGTAAGTTCCTTTGGAGAAAATATATATTTAACATATTGGAAGTTTATCGTGGCTTGGATCACGAGACTTAACGTTTGGCTACGTTTCGAGAGATTCTTCTCTCATCATCGGGCTGTTTTTCCCACTATATATATTAAGACTTCAGATTACTCATAATTATCAAATGTGGTTATTAACATTATAGGTTTTATTTGTTATTCCCTTTAGGTGTTATTTGTTATTCCCTTTAGGTGTAATCACTTATTTTGATTATAATTATGAGACTACTCAGTGTTCTGATTTTCATTTTGAAAATCTGTTCGAATGTTAGGAATCCAATTGTTTGGTAGAGTATACGAAATTATATTAATATGAATGGAATGAATCGTTTCTTTAATTCTCCTCCCTTTCATGTATGCTTCTGTATCAATCACTTTTCTTTCATCCCAATTCATTTCATGATCATTTCCCCAACCAACAGTACATTCAACAACTATTTAACATTTAAAAAAGATTTGCTGTATATTCTTGACAACATTTTAGTTTGGGACGTTAAATAATCAATCAATCAATCAATCAATCAATCGATGTATTTAAAACTGCAATTCTTGCAAGGCCTTGGTACACTACAAAGTTTTGAAATCAGTCAATTTCTGTAAAGGAACCATAAAGAAAGTTACCTCTTTTCCAAAAATTTCATAAAGAAACCTTGTCTTTTTTTGAAGTTCCACTAATACTGTGAAACGCTCATTCCAATAATAATTCCACCATTTTTTGCTTCATTTTTGCAGGGCACTCCAATGGAAGAACTACTAAAATGGCATAATGCTACTGTTACGACTTGCCATTCAAGAACTAGAGATCTACCTGGAGTGGTATGATCTCTATTGCATTTGTTCTCACTAGTTACTATGAATTCTTTGACGGAGAGCGTTGACTTCCATATAAGGAATGAGGACAAAAAACGACACTCTCCGTCAAAATTTCTGATTACCTTCCGTATCCTGTAACCTATATACTTTCACTTCAGTTCTTAAATGAGAAGAATTTTCAACGTTTAGGGTACAAAAAGTAAACTGACGAATGTTGCTTGTTGAAAGTCTTCAAATTTTATTTTAATTTTTTTTCACAGCATTCCTGACAAAACTAATTCTTGTAGAAAACGAACGGTCGTCTTAAACTTTTTTTAAATAAAACGGTTAAATTCTTTTTATGATAATCCAGGTTGGTAGAGCTGATATTGTTGTTGCGGCAGTTGGTGTCCCCGAGATGGTCAAGGTATGGTTGTTCTTAACTGCCTGCAACGAATTTCAAAGAAGTTAATTTTACGCCAAGCCTCTTTGGCCAATTTGGGGTCAAACCTACTACTGCTAACTACTACTCAGGGCAATAGTAAATAAAAAATACAGCTACATGGAAAAACTTTCAGGAAGTTGTGATAGCACAGTGAAATCTGCCATTTTACTGAAACCTTTCTTGATCGATAAAGAATTGTCATTGTGACTAAATTGTGGAGTTGAAATAAGGCCTAAAAATTACTTTTCTATATTTTGGTCGCTTAATACAGGCCCACTTTGGCCCATTTAAATAACATTTAACAACAGCTAATTGTAGAAAGAACATGAACGTCAAGGCTTATTAAAGATTAGGTTTCCCTCTCTTAATGTTTTTTGTTTTGTTAAAAGTGTATTCATGTATATTTGTTTAAGATGTCTTTTTTTCTAGGGAGATTGGATAAAACCTGGTGCAGTTGTTATTGATTGTGGAATTACTGCAGTTTCTGGTTGGTCATTTATTTAGCTTTTTATCACTTCCTAGCAACGGGCTTTTCCAGAAGAAATCCGTAGCCCTACTGTTGGGGATATGGGATATTCAGGGGGAGGCTGGTTTTTAAAAAACCGACAATCGTCGACATCCTCGACAGGGAGGTTCAGAAAAGCGCAACATTGATTTTGATTTGTTGCAGAAATCTCGATAAAGTAAAGGACAAATACAACTTTTGGTAATGGGGATAAAGCTGAAAGGTTGGTTGATTTGAGCCTTTTTGCCCTTTTCAAATCAAGGTTATTTTTCATGGAAAAAATGATCGCAGTTAAAACCGTTTTGAAAATAGCAAATAGCAAAGTTTTTTTTTAGTATGTTTTGAATTGTAATGTTAAAATCAGTGCCGTAGAAACGAAATAAATATAAGAGGGCCCAAAAGTTTTTTATCTAAGAAGACCTCACCATGGTTGGGACCGAAGGGCCATGAAATGTTCTCTGAAAATTCTTTTTGGGGTGCCTAGAAACCCCTGACCCCCTTCCCTCACCGGTTGTAACTGTAATGAAAATATGTGACACTTTTCATTTGGATGGATCTTAAAGTGGTTTAATTAGATAATGAATGGCTGGAAGCCATGTGTATGTGTTAAATCAGCAGTTTCTTATAAAAAGTATACCTTATCGCTAAAAACTATAAACTTTTTGAAAGTAAGCAATCGATATAAGACTACAAGGTTTTATTTGAAACTGCCTTATCTTCAAAGTTAATAAAATTTGCTTTTGTTTTGCAGTATACAATGAGATAAAGGTTTTTTTTTTCGTGATAATAATGATGTGAAATGATTCTTTTCTTTAGATGCAAGCAAGAAGAGTGGTCAACGTCTGGTGGGTGATTGTGATTATCTCGCATGTAAAGAAAAAGCAAGTTGGATTACACCTGTTCCTGGAGGTAAGACTAAAAGACTATGTACAAAACAAACAGGCTGGATAATCGTTCCAGGTGTCTCTGAGGGTCAAAACAACCAGTCGAAAGAGACTCCCAGCAAAGGTTGCAATCTTTGACTGTGACAAATTTAAAGTCATCAACAAATCTGAAACGCAGTCACACAAAGTATCAGTGAGATCCAGAAATACCCAGCACCCCTCAACTTCGATGCCCGTCCCGGGCTCAAATATGAGGTTTTTTATATAGTTGTACTGCTGGCTTGAAAGAATTCAGGATCAAACCTAACTTAATACTAATCAATCAAAACTTCAAACTGATCATGATCCTTTAAATGAACATAGGCACGTAAAAGTGTACTTTTTGAGGTTTTTTGGCATTCAAAATCCACGAAGATGTAATTTTACGGAATTTGGATGGATATTTAAACTGCGTTGTCAAACTTTGCGACAACATACGCGGGGATGGCTTCAAAGAAACGATAGATAAGAAGCCTTTCCATTCATCTCTACGTCCATATGTATGAATTATTCTTTTGATCAAAGGTCAAAGTGACTTAAAATGGGCTTTTCCAGAAAAAAATCCGTATTCCCAGTGTCGATGATATGATTTCTAGCCGTGTGATCCTATATATTCTATTTTTACAAATACCCCCTGGATTTTCTCCTGATTAGTATATTCCCCTGGATTTTTTACTATAGTGACCCACATTGGCTTCCTCAACATGGGGGTGTGGACTATTTCTGGAAAAGCCCAATTAAATCCAAAGAATACTTTTGTTTTAATTTATGTGTTTCTAGGTGTGGGACCAATGACAGTAGCAATGTTGTTATATAACACAGTAGAGAGTTGTAAACGAGTTGCCAAAGAAAGACAATTCTTAAAGGTATGGTGTTGGTGACTAGATGACTACAACATTTTCGAATTCACTTATAATTGCCCGAAAATAAAAGCACAAACCTGATCGGTTTGACAAAGTTGTATCGTAACCAACTTAAAAGATCGCCGCTAGAAGTGAACGACTATAGCAAGTTAATCGGGGAGGCCTAGTGTCGATAGCGGGGCGGCTGTACAGTGGTGGAGTTTATCCCTCTTTCGCTAGCGCTAGACTACAGGGTGGATTTAGACTGATGCGGATAGCGCCACACTTTGCTATGATACTCATTCATTAAGCGGACGATGACCGGGATTGAACCTACAACCTTTCGATTATGAGGCCATTAACTAAAGATAGGTTTCTAAGTTACTTTTGAAGTTTATTTACCAATGTTCCAACCACCAAATAATATCACAACCAGTGCTGCAGCCTATGAATTAAAGAGTCTTAATTGCTAATTATATGTAACTGACGGAATTTTAAGACTGGTATTTGCCATTTTCTAGTGCTAAATACGTACACACGTGATTATATCATTGCGTAATACTCTGGACATTTTAAAAACAATATAATCACGTGTGCATGTCTCAACCAATCAGAGTTTATTAACATGCAATTTTCGTGACTTTTTTACATGACTCTGCTAATAGGAGACCCGTGTATTGTTTTTGAATGTTTCCGTAGAAAAAAGAACACTTTGGATAGAATTCATTTTCAAATTTGAGACTGCGTCGTTCTTTAGTACAAAAGTCTCTAAAATAACTTAAATAAAAGAGACAAACACGTTTAAGAGACTTTACTACGGACAACTTGAATGGTATCAAATTGGTAAGTCCTGTGGACTTCTTAGATGGATGTCATAAATCCATATTTTGTGTTTATTTTATAGTCCGGTTTCGGCTTATCCTTGAAAGATGCAAGGATGCTCCGTTCCATGCTCAGAAGATTCCGATTTTAAAGAGGGGGAGACTATGAATTTCAATGGTGGAGATTTGAACACAATTAATAATAAATTACGACGGTAAAAAGGACGGTGAGGTGAGAGTTACCAAACTCAAAGAAATGTTTATTTTGTACTTTATTGGGAGGGGTTTATCAAGGTTGGGTTGAATGATGGTTATTTTTTATTTTTTTTGTTATTTTTTTAGTTTTTGACGCGTCACACTTTCACGGTTATATATATTGTGGAATATATTTCAAAACACCCTCGATCACAAATAAATAGGTCCAAAACTAAGATGGAATTTCGTCTCGACAGTAAAAAAAACATTTTAATACCTTCACTGAATCGTTTATCAACTAAAATGTCTTATCCCTGTCCATTTTTCAAACAAAACAACAGATTTTGGAACCTCAGTGGAAAAGATACTCATTCCCCTTATTCCCACTGAAAAAAATTTCACTGGGTCAGACAAGGGTGACAAAAACAATGCAAAAAGTGCGCCGTCGCAAAACAATTTTGATGAGGTATTTTATCGGGTTCGAAGTGTTTCAGTTCAGTTTCAAGTCTTTTCGTATTCACTTTTTATAGAGCTTTCTTATGGGTAGACTTTTATAAATAGAGCTATATTGTAATTTTTTTTAAAAACGAAGATAAAGATTCATTACACAACTACTTGAAACCTTTTACTCCTTTCCATTTACGAAGGATGCCCGAAATAGTCCTTGACATTTATACTTGTCAAATTCTTTGAATGAGAAAACATTGTCTTAAAAGGGAAGAAATTTCTGCGACAAGAAATTTTCGCGGAATAAATTGTATTCATTAAACAAATATATTTCTTTGGGGTGTAGTAAAACGGGGAATGACCTGGAATATAAGCTAGAATGAACTGGAATGACCTGGAATAAACCAGAATGAATCAATTTACGCACTACCTAGTTTTCATATATAATGCTTGTACTACATCTATATTACATAAAATGCGTAATATAGTACCTTATATTTTTTGCAACCTCGCTTCTCGTTCCCAGGGTTTATCATATAATTAGTTAGTATAGCGAAAGGGTATAACAAATAACATATTTTTATAAGAAGTATGATATAGCCAATATAGCATAAGTATGATTATGTATGACATAATAACACATAAAAACCTAAATGGATGCTACCTTCAAAAATAATGTTATATTTATCCGATACGACCAAACTTGGTTCCAAAATTAAGAACTTCAAAGGTATCCTCTTTAAAATCCAAAATTAATAATAACAAATACAGCTGTGTAAACGACACAATTTTAATATCAACATATCAAAAAACGTCAAAAGGAGCGCAAGCCCTGGGAACGAGGAACGAGGTTGCCAAAAAGAAATAAAAGGTACTATACTACGCATTTTATGTAATATAGATCAGACATTATATATAATGCTGAGAACTAGAGGTAGTGCGTAATGAGTCATTCCGGGTTATTCCAGGTCATTCCAGGTCATTTCAGGTTGTTCCAGGTCATTCCCCGCTTTACTACATCCCCATTATGGTTACGATTTTCTGTATGAAAACAATAGCATCTGG
The DNA here is from genome assembly GCA_032270745.1 of Tiaropsis multicirrata. Lineage (NCBI taxonomy): Eukaryota > Metazoa > Cnidaria > Hydrozoa > Leptothecata > Tiaropsidae > Tiaropsis > Tiaropsis multicirrata. Next base: position 5,972 of record JAUJPO010063635.1, on the reverse strand, counting down.
CTAGATTATGTAGCATGTACCAAACCCGCACAGCCGGTCTGCGCCGAGTTTTGAAAAAATCTTACCTAGTCTGATTGACTGATTTGACAGACCCTTTTCTTTCATCTAAAGGTTAAGACTGTGGTCTTTAAAGAGCCCCCAATTTCTAGAGACAGGTAGAACCCTGCTGTACATTCAAAAAGTAGGCCGACAAATAAACCGTATCCGGGTGGGTATGTAAAAATTCCCGTATCCCATATTTGTGATATCCTAGATGGACTAGACATAGGCTGCCTGCATCCCCTCTGATTACTTTTGATATAGGGGATGCGAATCGGACTCTCAAACCAGTTCCGACTTGGGCAAATTTTTTGCTAAGTGATTTGGCGAGTTATTAATGCTGACGCGTACTAAATTTGAATCAAAACAAGAGAGCGAGCGCGAGGGAAGAACTTTGACACTCGTCAAAATTCTGTAAAATACATGAGTGTTCTGAAAAATTCTCGGAAGTGATATCTATGGAACGCCAGAGCTGCCAAAAGTGATCAACAACTGTATTGCATGGTTCATTTACAAAGCGGTTCGGTCGTTAGAGTACTTCGTGTGGTGGTTGAAAGCATTTGCGCAGTACTTCTAGCATTTGGTGTGGCGGTTTAAGCTTTTCGTGTGGTAGTGCAAGCTTTTCGTGTGGTAGTTCAAGATTTTCGTGCGGTAGTTCAAGCTTTTCGTGTGGTAGTTCAAGCTTTTCGTGCGGTAGTTCAAGCTTTTCGTGCGGTAGTTCAAGCATTCAGTGCGGTGCTTTAACCGCGTTGTGTGGTGGTAAAATTGTTACGTGGTGGTTCAAGCTTTTCGTGCGGTGGTTCAAGCGTTACGCGGTGGTTCAAGCTTTTCGTGCGGTGGTTCAATCGTTAGGTGGTGGTCCTTTAGTAATTTATGCAGATAAATTATAATAAATTAAAAAAAGAAAGAATTTGGTCCCGGTAATTTGCCAATTTAAAAAAATGCTAAAATGGTAGCTGCAAAGCGAAAAATGGAACCTACAAGCTTATTTCATGGGTCTTTATCAAAAACTCTTTTAATAAAAATCCTTTCACAAAAACATTTGAGTAGTCCCAACTCGGTTAATTCGTGAAAATCAATCCAATTATTTTCAAGGAAACAAAGTTCTTTCGGTTCAAATTTAGATTTACTTTTGGTCAAAAAGATGCTCCGAACACAACCATCGAGCTCAATCAAGAGCTGGTTCATACGGGAAAAAGTTCTGACGTGTATAGAAAAAAGATATTTCAGAGTTCGTTAGAGGGTCTGTGGAGTAATTAAGACGATTAAACTATTAACAAGGTTAGTTTTTTTCTTTTCAATGAATAAATGGTTAAGAAAGAGTCTGCTGACGTGAGACTGAAAATAAGTCAAAAGCTAGCAGTTACTACCTTATTTGAACTAATTTTGGCGGGAATTTAATTTGGCGTATGGACGAAAAAACTAAATTTGGCGGAAACTAAATTCGGCGGATTTTGGCCAAATTCGACAAAATTAGTTCCAATAAGGTATTTTAAACAAAATATGCACAAGGTTAAAAATAAAACAAAGAAATAATCTCTAAGATCTCATAATCGTTTTTCAATCAATAAATATAGAGACTGATACATAGACAAAAAACTGAAAACAACAAAACCAGAAAAGCAAAAATAAACTAGAGTGAAGACGCGTGCTTCGCTACCATTTTCGAACTTTTTTTAATCGACAAATTACCGGCACCGAATTCTTTCCTTTTTTAATTTATTATAATTCATCCGCATAAATTACTAAAGGACCACTACGTAACAATTTGAACCACCACCTAACGATTGAACCACCGCACGAAAAGCTTGAACCACCGCGTAACGCTTGAACCACCGCACGAAAAGCTTGAACCACCACGTAACAATTTTACCACCACACAACGCGGTTAAAGCACCGCACTGAATGCTTGAACTACCGCACGAAAAGCTTGAACTACCGCACGAAAAGCTTGAACTACCACACGAAAAGCTTGAACTACCGCACGAAAATCTTGAACTACCACACGAAAAGCTTGAACTACCACACGAAAAGCTTAAACCGCCACACCAAATGCTAGCAGTACTGCGCAAATGCTTTCAACCACCACACGAAGTACTCTAACGACCGAACCGCTTTGTAAATGAACCACGCAATACAGTTGTTGATCACTTTTGGCAGCTGTGGCGTTCCATATGAAAGGCCCGTTCGCTAGCGCTGGGCCAAAAATATGTGTATTTTCCTCCACTGACTGATACTAACAAATGCGAGTTGCTTGTAAATATAAAATAATGAATAAAGTAATGATAAAGAATACCACATACCTCATACATTCAGTATAAACATGACAATTTGCTACTTTTCTTGACTATTTGGCTTCTGTTGTCAGACTGGTGCTGTTTTGCTTGTGCCCTGCCTGGCTGGTGGAGCAACAGTTTTCTACTTTAATGACGTCATAAAACGAAAGCGAAAGTGATTTGTTTTTGAGTAAGATGGGGACGAGGGACACGGGACCGACACCAGACTCCCAGTTCCCCAGAACCAGATTGACTGTGAAATATCGAAAAGCTAAGCATGATGCATAATAAAAAATGCTAGACTATAATCTAGTAAATATTATTTTAGTGATATACAAAATTTTGAGGTATCAACCTCTTCCCGGATGTTTTTCGGGAGTTCATTCAGGAGGCAATTTGCCTTACCAATAAACAATTTTTCGCTGATATATATATTTTTAAAAGAGGTACTAACCTTGGCAAATTCGATTCAGTTGGTGTTCGATTGAATTCGATTGATTTAATTATTGGTGTTCAATTGCGTTCGATGAATTCGATTAATTTGATTAAAAATAGTCGATTGGCTTCGATTGATTACGCCTGAAAAAATGTCAAGGGAACTAAATATTTCTTTGAAAAGATGATAGGTATTCTACTATTCAATATAAAAATTTCAGACCCCATCCTATTCTTTAAAAATGTTTTAAAATTCTAAATTTCTTTTCCACCATAGGATAACATTGCTAAATTGGTTCCAGAGAGTAATCCCTCACGTTTCATCCTGGTCAGTAAAACGGGACACATTTGTATGTTTACTTCTGACCTGTGCATATCAAAGCAATTGCACATGGAAGAGTCAACGGAGACGTCACTGGATGAAGTACCAAAGAAGAGGAGAACAAAACTGTGGGTTACGGATTGCGTTTGCATCAAAGAATTGAATAAACTAGTGATTGGTACTGCTAATCGAGATTTACAGATTTTTGACTTGTCGTCTCCGCACTGTTCACAACAGTTTCAACTCTATGGTACCATTGTGTTTTCTCTTATTGTAATATTTCATTTAGTCTGGACCCATACTAACCCTTTCCCATTTCACTTCATTTCAAGCTCATATAAGAAAGAATTAGTATAGTAACATTTCACAGTTTGAACTCCCCACCAAAAATGACAGTTGAGTAATTAAGCCAATCAAAATCGCACGAATTTCAACTCGCGCATAAGAACAATGGCGAGTTTTGTGTGGTGTTTTTTAAATTGCCAATGTTTCATCATTATTTTTTAAATTTCAGATGAAATTCGCATGAAAAAGTAAAAGTAACCGTTTTTAAATATTTTAATTTTTTTGTAATATGGCTGACTTATGGAATGTGGCAAATTCTTATATCCAATATGTATTTTGACTGTGATGAGTACAAACCTGATGAAATTGTTAATAATAAAGCTACAAATTAATCAAAAAGTTTTTTATTTTATTCATTTATTTTCAGCTTTACCCAATGCAGTATTGTGTATGGTTTATCATTACATACCTTCGGTAAGATTGTGATTATTTTTTTTTTTTCTTCTTCCCATTGAGTAGTAAGTAAGTTAGTTAATCGGAGAGGCCTAGTGTCGGTAGCAGCCATACAGCGGATGAGTCCATATCTCTAGCGCTAGACTACTAGGTGGACTTGAGTGAAGTAGGCGGAGCGCGACACCACCGTCAGCTTACCTTACCTACTTTCTGCTACTCGTTCGTTGAGTGGACGAATATCGAACCTACAACCTTTCGATTGTGAGGCGAATGCTCTACCGACTGAGCTAACCGTTCCCAATGAATCCCAATGACACAATAACCAAACGCCATTTTAGAGTTCTAGATGAAAAAAAGAACATCTAGCTCAGCTTCCCTTTTGTGTGGGTGAAGTTTCTTTTAATGTTATTACCGTTTCATTAAAATAGAAGTGACGTTTATTTTGACGTTAAAAGACGTTGTTTGGACGTGAAACTGACGTTCGGTGGGTTTACTCCCTGGTCGATTTATTGTTTGGACTTGATTCATCATTTTAATTTCGATTTAACTATCGCAGAGTGATATTGCCTCTATACGATTAACAAAAGGTGGAAAAAACAACCTTTTTCCCCTCTCGCAATATCAGTTCAAAAAAAGGTTAATTTTTTCTGAGACACCCGTTACCTGGTCCAGACATTCATAAAATTATAGTATTTTAGCCGACTGTAAAAATATTTTTTTCTGGACTAACTACAGAAGGAAAAATGACAGAAATTTTGACTTTATTTTGTACTTAGGTACCTTATGATCAATTATGGTTGTTCTTTGGTACAGACAATGGTGATGTTCACTGGTTAAAATTTCACATGGCAAATAAAAGTTTGTTTCAAATGCCTTTCAAAAAGTCTGATTCTTGTTGGAAAATCTTATTTAGTGTAAGGCTTACTATTGTTTTTTTTTCGTTTGAAAGGAATAGAAATGCTCAGTGGCGGATACAAAAGGTTCTTAAATATTTTGACGGAGGAGAGTGTTGTTTTTGTTCATATTCCTTATTTGGATGTCAACACTCTCCGTCAAAGATTTTAATGACCTTCTGTATCCGCCTCTCTGTGTTAAAAAGGGTTTTGAGTTAAAATATGTCGCTTTTTTCAGAAGTTTTTTTAGATTCTAATGAGTTTGTTAGGTCCAAAAGATTGGGTTACAAGATTTTCAGTTTAAAGACTAGGGATACGTGAATTTCAATTTATTTCAATAAGGATAGATATTAGTTATTGTACTATGCATTTTAAAAGGAATATATTATGCAATGGATGACCCCTTGGGCACTAAGTACACGATGATATTCAGGCACTTCTCTACTTCCCTTTTTGTTTATTGTTAACCCAATATACATTTCTGAGTTTTAAGAAATAACTGTGTCAAATTTGATATATATACGCTCTATAAAACATAATATATGTTATTTCTTTTGAAATTTCAGGACATAGCGAACCAATCAAAGTACGTTTCGCACCAATTATTTTCACACATGCATTCTGATTGGGTGAAACGAATACAATACGTTCCACAGGGCGACTTATTGTTCTCTTGTTCGAGCAATGGTCGGGACTCGCTCGTCTATCGATCACTAGATGAAACAAAACGCAAAGTCTACGTCTTCAAAGTCACTAAGGTATGTTGTTGCAACGGCTTTGCACCATGAAGACCCAACAGGCACTGAAGGTTTTTGTAACTTCACAACGTTATTTGAACGACTTGCAATTTCGTTACAGAAACGTCATGTGTCTGATGGTGGGAGGGGGGGGGGTTGTTTTGCAAAGCGGCAAATAGCTAGATGATTTGATATCAGTAAATATTTTTTGGTAAGCGAATAAATATGATCGAAAGCAGTTTTGTCTTATAGTGTGTATATGCCCTGGACATTTCGGCATTGGGATTTAAAAATATATATTTTGACAGTATAACGCAGACAGTTACAAATAACTGATATTATCACTATTGTTACTGATAAAAAACAAAATAAAATAAAATAAATATGGATCCCTCGATTTGAAAATGTAACGACACATAATAGTCCTAAGGGTAAACAAACATTTAGCTGTGATGTATATAGAGATCATGAACAACAGGAAAAACAGGAAAACTCTAAAATCTTTTGGAGGGGGCACAGCAGTATTAATTAG
>JAUJPO010063624.1:0-12771 GCA_032270745.1 Tiaropsis multicirrata | reverse complement strand
ACCTCAGTTTTACCAGTATTCACAGTCAACTTGTTCTGATTAAACCAGTACCCAACATCAGAGAGCTGATCTGAAAGATCTTTTTAAGTTTCATTGGACGATCAGCACTAATGGCAATGATAGTATCATCTGCATAAAGGTGGTGAAAAACAGTAGGACGAATGCTTTGTCCTATGTCGTTTATGTACAGGAGGAAAAGGAGCGGTCCAAGAACTGACCCCTGTGGAACTTTATATGCACCTTCGTCCATCATATATGAGGTAGTACTTTCAAAGAGCGTACATTGGACTCTATCAGATAAATAAGATTGGAACCACATGAAAGAAGTGTCTCTGATTCCATAACAAAACAGATTCTTGTGGAGGATTTTATGATCCACTGTATCGAAAGCTTTTTTTAGGTCAACAATCACAGCACCTACATATTTTCCTTTTCCTAGCTCCTCAAGAATAAAGTCTGATACATGAATGCAGTTTCAGTTAAATATTTGTTTCGAAAGCCTGATTAGGTTGACTGAGTATATTCGAAGAGTTAAGGAAATCAGAGACTTGATGTTGGACAACTTTCTCAAACACTTTCATGGTTATTGGCAAGATTGAAATTGGCCTGTAGTTGTGTTGACATATCTTCAGAATCCCCTTTTTGAAAACAGGAGTTACTCGTTTCTTTTTCCAGCTTTTAGGGACAGTACCAGTAGAAAAAGAAAGATTGAACAAATGTGCAAGACAAAAAGAAAGATTGAACAAAATGTGCAAGACAAAAAGAAAGATTGAACAAAATGTGCAAGACAAAAAGAAAGATTGAACAAATGTGCAAGACAAAAAGAAATATCCTAGAAGACGCCTAAAGAACATCAAAATACAATACCGCCAACATTCCAGCCGCGGCTTTTTTATACTATGCTAAAATTAAACTATTTCATAGGATTCGTGCATCTTATCTATCACACAAAAATCTACATAAAAACTTGTAGGTAAATCTTTCCATCCAAGCAAATTATGCCTTTAGAATTCAAACGATATTTTCTATATATTTTCAAACGCCGGAAACGTTATGAAAACTTACCGGACAAGATAAACTGATATCAGGGTACTCATCATAAGAGCATTTCCAATCGTTTTGAAGCCAATCTAAATCATTGGATACTTTATCTCTATCAGCTTTGGCAAACTCACTGGTGACATTGTTGTATTCCCAAAGGCTTAAGAAATACTGGATGACTTCCGTGTAAGGGATAACACACTTATTGTTGACTATCGTTGCACTGGTTCCTTCGTAGTGACACAGGTAATCGTCTAAAAATCAAAAGAATAGATTTTTTCATAAGTTACATTGTGAACAACTACCACCTCGTTTGGAAACTGAATCCCGCCCAAGGGAGCTTATAAAAACTTGACTCCATTGATAGATTGAGTCTTATGATACATAATCATTCGTACATAATCATTAATCTATTACACATCAAACTCTTTGAACCGTTCGTGGTTTAGTTTGGAGATCGATTACACTTCCAAGCCCTAAGCAGTAATTTGATCCCCTGGACATAAACAAATTTATCCTCGGATATATATCCTTACCTTTGATAAGATCATTAACTAGTCTGAATTGCAGACTATACAAAGCCGTTGGACGTATAAGAAGCACGTTTCGTTAGAGGATAAGAAGCAATTAATCATTAACTATTTTTCTTTGTTGTTTTTTTGCTTGTGTATAAAGAAGATAGTTTCTTCGATATCTGGCAAAAGATGTGCTTACCGATGACCCAGTACCGATCCTTATTGACTTTATCAGTTTCGTCTTGAGACAAAATATTCCATTCCAAATTCATACTGATATTTAACATGGTATCTGTGACCATGGCATCTTCCAAATAGAAAGGGTCGTGGTCAACCGACTCATCTGTTTTCTCTTTAAACCACGTGGTACAAAGACGAACTGGTACTGTACCATCAGACCTGAGAGAAGAAGCAAACTTTTTTACAGTGTTAGTCTAAGTATATTCATCCCAGTATCTCTTTATCTCACATATAATCCATCCGCCAAATTGAGACCATGTCGTTCTTAAGTACAAAAGTCTCTAAAAATTGCTTGAATAAAAGAGACAAATCTTTGTCTCGATACTTCGTTCTCCAAACTCGTTTAAGAGACTTTACTACAGAAAACTTTTTATTTTACTTTGCATTTATTCTGTAGCAGAGTATACCTCACGTTCGTTAGTATACCCTGTGCAGATATCGCTTGAATTTACACGTCAAGTTCCTATTACGATAGGGAACAGCAGACTCTCTACCCTCTACGTAAATTAGTTTTCAATTTTTGTTAACATTTTCGAAAATTTCAGTATCCCCGAATAAATAGTTTTACTTTGTTTAAAATTGGGGTTGAAATGTGTGCTAGTACTAACCATTATTTTATTTTAATTTAGGACAATATAATCGAATATTTTTCCCACGGGGAAAAATTCAAACTTGTCAGGTTGTCAGGACGGAATGACCATTTTTCATACTGACAAGTTTGAAATTTTTCCACTGGGAAAATTATTCAATTATATTTGTCCTAAGTTAAAAAAGAATAATGGTTAGTACTAGCACACATCAAAAAGGTTTCTTAGGACACTTACCGTAATTCTTCAAGAACTTCAAGATGAGTTATATATCCAGTGTTTAAAACGAGCCTGTGGAGCTGAAAATTAATTAGTTAGTGAAAGTTAGACATAGCGCCGGTGGCCAAGTGGTTAGAATGTTCGCCTCCCATTCGCAAGGTCGTGAGTTCAACCTTCAGCCAAATCAGATAGACCGAACTGGTACTCGCTGCTGTCCTGATTGGCACTCAGCATTAAGGAATTAGAGCAAGGGTAAGTGGTGAAATCCAGGGAATGGAGTGGCACCCTCCCCTACCTTCGGGTAGACAGCTATTCGAAAAGAGAGCCTTCGGGTCGTTCCTCGACTGTGGTCGCAAAATTTACAACTTCTACTAAACATAGGGAGTATTCGAGTTATAACAAAGGGCGAATTAGTCTGATTCTCATCCTCTAACAAAGTGTGTGTTTTATAGACCAATACCTTCAACAGTGTTACAAAGGTCTGCAATTTAGACTAAATTCCGTATAATTTCTTACACCTTATTCAAAATGGTAACTTCATATAAACCAAATTCATCCCCAATCCTCACCTCTATTTTTACTTTTACTCAATTTTTCGTTATTCCTTTTTCTCTACTTCCATTCGATTCCCTTTTCGCAGCATAGTTTTCTCAAGTTGATTTTTTCATTTTATTTTAACATTTACAACATTAAGTTAATATAGACATATTTTTTTTTAGTTATTTATTTAATACAAACATAAGCTATTCTTCCGAGAGTCCTGAGGTTTTTCTATCCGATACTTCATGTAATCCATGTTTATAATTTCACAATCGTTCCACTTTAAGTTTATTAAATATTTCCCTACCTATAGGGGGATATTTGTTAAAACGGCTTTTCTTCTTTTATTTTTTCTTTCATACGGTCAGAAATATGCTGCCCCTTTCATATCAAATCCGCCCATAACCACCCGAAGGTTTGCTCTTGCGATTATATAGACGTATGATTGATGATGTAATCCAAAGTGGTAGCCTTTGCTTCGGAATATCTAATTAGAAGTGGGATGAGAGAAAGAGAGATGATGCTGCTATATGAGCTGAATAAAAAGGCAAGGATAAAGATTGGAACACCATGCGGGGAAAGTAGTGAGATTGACATCAGGCGAGTGGTGAAACAAGGAACCATTTTTGGGCCCCTGTTGTGTTGTGGAAACACATTGCAGATAACAAAAATAGGGGAAGATGCAAGAACGGTGATTAGCCCACATACGTCCATTGCCCCTATAACATATGTTGATGACATTGCAGCAGCAGGATCATCAGCAATTGTGGAGGCAGTAGGAAATAAGTTAGTAAAGATGGAGGAAGAGAAGAAATATACATTCAACACAGACAAGACAAATTATATGGTGGTAAAACGGGGACTAAGAATGAAAAAGAACAAGAAATGGACATGAAAGTAAAGAGAGGAAAGATTGAAAGAGTGAAAAGATATAAGATACTGGGGAATTGGATGAGTGAAAGTGGAAAGGTGAACGAACAGATAGCAGAAATAGAGAGAAGAAGCTGGGCAATGGTAAATGAAGTAAAAAGTATAGCAAAAGAGGAAATGCTAGGAAACCTGTCAACTGGGGCAGTGCTTCTGGTATATGAAAGAACGATGGTACCAACAATGACATATAACCTGGAGTGCTGGACAAGTATAGGAAGAAATGAAATGGAAGAACTAGAGAGATTGCAAGGCAGAGTCCTAAAGGCCATATTGAACCTGCCTAGCACAACGCCATATTTTGGACTACTGAAGGAGACAGGGATTTGGCCAGTAAAAGAAAGAATTCGGTACCAGAGGATGATGCTATACCAGACGATGATAGCATCAAAGGAAGAAAGACTAGGGAGAGTCATTATAGAGGACCAAGAAAAGAATGGATCAGGAGAAAATTGGTATACAGAAACGAAAAGATCAGCAAGAGAAATTGGGATACAACTTGGCATGGCAAAGGAGAGCAAGAAAGAGACCTGGAAAAAGAGTGTTAAACAAAAGATAGTCGAGGAAATAACATCACAGATGGAAAAGAAAGAATTTGAAATGAAAAAGATGAGACACCAAATCGGACAAAAGTTTGAACAAAAAACGTATCTGGGAAGAATGGGGATACGAGAGGCAGGAAAGACATTAAAGAGAAGATTGGAGATGATGGATGTTGGAAACAACTTTGGAAAGAACAGGAAGTGTAACAAATGCGGGGAGAAAGAAGACAGTGAGCACCTACTAGCATGTCAACAATCAGGAGCTTGATGGGAACTAGAGGCATCTTGTTTGAAAGGGACAGAAAATTTAAACATAATAAGAAAAACTAATGACTTCATATACATAACAATAGAACAAAGGGAAAAAGAAGTCGACAAACAAAAAGGAAGTTAAAAAAGAAGAAAAAATAAATAAATAAATAAATAAATAAAAAGAAAACAAAAGTCTTGCACCGGACTCGTGACTTAAAAATCAAGAAGAAGGTGCTTGTTGATGTAACAGTTTCAACAAAGAGGACGAAGAGAAGATTCAAAGATTCAAAGATTCCATCGGGAGAAGAATCAGGCGAATCCACATCCATTGGAACGTTCCGCAATTTCAAAACCGTCTTCTTGTCTCATCATTGACAGGAATAAATGAGCTTTCAACCGGGGGGAGGGGGGGGGGGCTACTCAAGGTTAGTGACCTACCGGACGTGCGGTCTTTAAGGGTATGTTTTTCGAGGTTCTGACAAAGCCTAGGTGGTACGCCCAGGTGCACTGTGTAAGAAGGATAGAAAATTTGAGAAAATGGCCGAAAAATGCACTGTAAGAAAACAGAAATGAAATGAATTTTTTTGTTGCTTAAAAAGATATACTGGTTGACGTTAGCATTCTGCACTCTCAGAAAATGATCTGCACTTTTTGTGGTTAAACTTTTAAACTTATTAGTCGGATTTTCTACTTAATGTCGGAAAAATTGTCTCAGTTAATAACCTCTTAGAGTATTGCAGTCATCTATAAAAAATAGAACAGTTGAGAATATTGACCTTAGTTTGCAGATCTGAACGAATTAATCCCAAGTGGTGACATATCGCTTAATTTCATTGTTTTTTTTTATGATCCATACTTAATACCAAAAATACGGATGGTTTAAAGAAACAAAAATTCAACAAAAAACGTTGAAAGTCCATTTATTCCTATATGTCGATGGTCTCGTCAAAGTCAATGAAATGTCTTCTAATTTAGATAGAAATGAGTAGATGGCCAATATCGTTAGTCTATCCCATGGACCGCGCACTTTATTAATTATAGCTACAGAGGAAAAATATATTTTTACCATTTCGTACTGTCTCGTAAAATTGATTTTTCAATTAACAACACTGACCAATTAAAGAATGCACTAGGCTCTGCCACGAAATATACTCAAAATTGTGTGTGAATAAGATGAGCATTAAACGTTTTGGCATCATAATTGCCTTTGTATATATCTATCTGATTCTTTCATCAACATAGAAAAAAGTTATGTACAAGTGAAATTTTATATTATAACATAAAAATCAAACCATTATTTACAATTTATCCTAAATTAAAGTTAGATCGTTAATTTGAAGTTAAATCCGAAAAAACAAGCTAAATACTGTTAAAATACAGTGTTAAAGCAGAGATTTGGGAAAGGGAGATGAGAAACGCATTTTTCATGTATATAGAATACGTGCTGTTCGACTCTTTAGTTTCTTTTGAAATCATTGAAATATAACTACAATAACAACCTTCTCTGCCAATCAGAGTAAAGAATTATAAAAACCTTTTTGCCAAATTTTTTGAGCCCGTGCCAAGAACAACTGACTCTGCCAATAGAATCCTGGTAATATTTTCTACATTGAAAATCTGCTAAGATATTTATAAATTTAGTTTTTAGTCCTTGTGACAGAGTGCAGTTTTGATGTCAAATTAAAACTTTAGTTCAAATCTGAATATCTGAAAATCCCATATAAACACAACTTGAATACAATACAACTGAGAAAAGCGTATCTATGAATAATTCAACTCCTATCCTTCTTTTCCAAATCTCTGGTTTAAGAGACCATAAATCATAGCACTGAAAAACAAGAAAGTTGATTAGCTCGTAATCAATTCATTGCATGATGAGCTAATCTGTTTCAAAAATGAGAGTCGCTCGTTTCTTTGATTCAAAACACAAACCTTTCGTTAGAATCTTTGTTTATTTTTTCTTAAGGGCCTCCTCAATGGGCTTATTCTCTTGTCTTCGGCTTTTGTGATTATAAAAATGAGTCTGTAGAATAATACTACGAACGCTCTAAACAATAAACTGGCGTAAAATACCAGAGTGCAGTATTATTGTTTTTTTGTTGATTGGTTAAAGATCTTCAGACATTTTGCAACCCTCAGCATATTTGTCTTTTAAAATTGCAAAAATTGGCGCTAATGTAATATAATAACACTAAGCAACCTCGTACCCAGGGAATTAAGCTTTATGACAACAAAGACGAGTTGGCTTCTTCTGCTTTTCCTTTTTTCCCGCACCCACTGACCAACCTCTTTTCCAGGGCGAACCTTCGGCGGCCGCGCGGGAAAAATAAGAAACAGAAGGGCCCCAAACGCGTTAACTCTTTCAGTACCACCCAGTCAAAAAGCGTTCCTATCGGAATGAAGTGTTCTTTACCTTTCGTCTCTGATAGAAAGTTTGATTTGCTTTGAAACTGCATTTTCTTAAAAGTTGATAAAATTCGCGATTTATTAAAGCAAAAATGACGGTTTCAGGCTAGTTTTTCAATAGAAAACGCCCTGCGAACTTTCTTATTTGTCAATTGCTAGATTCCGGAAATTTTCTCTTTCTGGTAGCGGTACTGAAAGAGTTAAAGCGTCATCTCAAATGTCAGAAAGTTCATCGTCCTGGGTACTACGCCACATACGCTTTACCCTGGGATCGAGGTTGAGAACTCGAGTTGTTTTATCGGCTCATCGGCTCTCCTAAGAAAACTACAATTTTTCGTTGACCACTCTCATACCCAATCCTCGTGTGTTGACATAACAAGTTATCCAATATCAAAACATCTCCGGGGTAGAGTATCAATGACATTGCATTGTTCCAACTGACTGAACGAATATGATCGATGACCTCATCTTCAATTTCTTCCCCATCGCCATAGCAACAATGATAAGGGTACTCACTTGGTGGTAAATCTTCTTTACCTTCAAACTAAAGTTTTGGAAAAAACAAAATAAAATGACTTTCGATGGTTTGATTGACATCCAGCAAGCCTTTGGCGTTCTGAAAAGAAGTTTTACCCGACCACAGTTTTTTGGCTATATCTCAAGACCACTTAATTTTAAGGCATATAAAACGAATGCTTTGTTTGAAAAGGTTTTTGTCTATCTTTTATATGCTAATAGCCTGGACGGTCATTTGAAGTTTGGCTTTTTCGTAAAAAACTTGTGGAAAATTTTGATTTATTTTAAAAGTCGAAGGGTTACCCTTTCAGTCCCTAGGCACCGCAGCGCAGTACAATTCCCGCAGATATTTTTATGACGTTATAGAAAGAATTATAGATTGGGCGAGTCCAAGTTGATTTGTTGTTTTACGGGCGAAGCAGTTTCAAAATGTGGGTCGGTCGGTCGGCAAACAAATAAAAATTTAAGAGAATTTTTTAAGAATTTGTTTTACACTAAATTTATTCTTTCAGGCAAATTTGTTTAAATAAAGCTAGAATTGAATGAAAGTTTGTCATGAAAATGTGTCAAAAAATTTAAATGATATTTTCTTATTTCTTTTCATGAAATATAAAGAAAATCAATGAAGTCTAAGTTTTTAGTTGCTTTCACTTTCCATTTTATTTTTATTTCACTTTTCCAAAAATATGGGTTGGTCGGGCCCGTAAAATAACTTATTAAATTGGTCTCGCCTTATGAAGGTTTAAAAGTATGTCGGTAAAATTGCATTTTTTAGCTCTGGAAAAGTAGCCGTCAAATCGCTGGGACTGAAAGGGTTAAGCGAGTAGATAAAGTATACTACAAAGCCTTCTCGAAATTTCATCTAACAATGACTGTCGGTTTGTGTGTCCATAGAAATCTTTTACCGCTATATCAATTGTTTTTATTTGTTCATTGGTCGGACAAAAGACTCTCAAAATATTATAATATCTCATTTGCTTATCAAAAAGCACAGGAAAGAATTGTTTTAAATGTTCACGTTCAACAACCTCGGCTGTACAATACTGAGACCGGGTGGGGGTGATTATCAGGACTAAAGGGCATACTCCGAAAGGGGTGACCTTGATAAAGTGGACGGAATCAATAATTGATAATAAATTCGCAGCGTCCCTTTTTCTATCGGGGATGATTATGTCAACAAATATAAGTAAAATAGTAGAACTATTAATATTGAGGGTTAAGTTGTCATTACCATTGGGTGACTTTTGTAATAACTACAATGATTAGATGTTGCTTGGTTAAACCATATTTCTTCTCCTGTGTCTGGTAGTTCATAAAATGCAGGGAGGTTGTACCAAATTGTGACGTCACCATTGGATTTCCATTCCCATTCGAAACCTTGCTCCAACATTTTTTCTTCCGCTTCCTAAAAATATATACCCAATATTCTGAACCCTTTTAAATCTAAAGTTTGTTGATTGTTGGTAAAAATCCTAGGCTGTTGTTGTCACACGTGACTATGCGTAGTTAGTATTTTCCTAGGCTGCTTCCTCTAACGAAACGTGCTTCTTATACTATGCTTGATTGAGTCTGAAAATTAGCGTGATCACATGATTTGGGTAACATAAATTTGAGTAACATTATAAAACCTTGTACCCAGAGCCTGATTTTCCAATTAATTCTTTTTATTTTAATACGTCGATATCATTCTGCAATGCTATCAAAACCATAGAAAAATAAAGGGAAAGGATAGGGACGAGTTTGAATACATTTTTAAAAACCGGTTAGCACAGTCGTTAGGCGCTCGCTTCGCAATCAAAAGGTTGTAGGGTCGATCCCGCGGTCATCGTGAACTTAACGAGTAGCACAATAAATTTTGCTGTAATGAAGAACTGCTCACGACAGGGTACAAGCTAAACCAGTAGTCTAGCGAAGAGCTATATAACCCTCCATTGTACGGTCGCAACCAACATTAAGCCTACCCGATTGAATTACTTACTTGCTTACTTACTTGAATAAAATTTTACCTTTTCTTTGTCGGTAAAAAAAGTATATTGCCATGTAATATAATCGGTATTATTCTGGTGTTTTAGATTCCGAGAATATCGAATTCCTTTCTTGCGAAATTTAGCGAATATTTTCGGATCAAGATGTTTCATTAAATCTCGATTGAAAACGATCGGAGATTCACCACCTTGGTCGGCTTTGCTCAAGCAGCAAAATATTATCTAAATTGAAAATAGACAAATGTATTGTTAAAATTTATGCAATTGTAAAAAATCTAAGTCGACCCTTACGATAAAACTTTCAATAAGAAAAAACGCCAGAGCTCAACACCATTTGTAGGTCGAGGTTAACTTTTGTACCTTCTTTACAATTTTTGAACGTTGAAGCCTTTTTGAAAAGACGTCTTGTATCGGGGTATCCGGGTTGGGAACTACACTAGTCTTTTCAATTAAAATATCTTGAAATACTGCTGGTGTCTAAATATGGTTACTCAATATCTTTCAAGCCATCAAGCGAGAGCCTGGTTCGCCCTGCTTGCACTCAACAGTCATGGCACCACCTTTCGATTTCAATCAAACATCGGGTTTTGTCTCGCTTTTACTCTCTATTTTTTGAGCCCCTTAAATAAACTACAAATAAGACAGCAAAGGAGGAAATAGTTGAATCTATCATACCTTTTGAGGGAATTTCGATAAGTAAGACATTTCATTGTGTGGCTCAATGGAAAATTCAGGTGGCTCATCGCTGGCTGAGTAAACCAAGTCATCCACAGATGCACGAAATCCACTCCCAGACTCATAAGTCATTGGGATGTATGCACAACCTTCCAGAAAGTCGTGAAAGTCCTTTGCTTCTGTAATTGGTAAGTTTTTGATCAAAACGGCAGATTTATTTTGGTCATCAAATATCGTATCTAACGATGGCCGAATGTTAGCGCCAATGCTTTGGGCGTCGTAGTGCGTATACGGGTCTGTAATTTTGAGGGCTTTGAAGTCTTGGTGGATATACTTTGGTAGCATCTTTGGAAAATTCATTGATGTCGATCCAGCAAGAAATGCTTTGTTTTGACATTCGATAAATGGTTGCTGTTCACTGATTGATTCATCAATTTCGGCGTATAGCGGTGTTACCATTGCTGGATTTTGGACAATTCTTTCAACTTTTGCTGAAAAGAACTAAAAATGTTGGGCGATATAAGGAATGATAAAAAAAATGTAATAACACGATACTCTAAGGAGCCCTGTTACATGCAAATTTCACTCCAGAGTAAACTCCAACAGGGGGCTGAGTTCAGTCTGATTCATCTCTGGTTGAAACCTGAGGAAGGGGGTACAAAAAGGTACAGGAATGTGCCGCTGATCAAGGTACCTTTTTGGCTTTTGTGAATACCCTGGTAGGGTCGCAAAAACACAAAAATGGAAAATCTTTTGGAAAATTTGAGAAAAATATTAAATTTTTTCGGAACATTTGGAATTTGGATTTTTTGCAAAAATTCCCCAACTTTAACCCACATCCCACATCCTCTAAATTGGACTATGAGGTCGCAGTCTCCTCGTGGGGTTGAAAACTAATTTTTCAACTCGCCTAAGAAATGATGGCATGTAACTATGATGTAACCAAAAATACTTTTATTGTACTGGAGTATAAGGAATGACACCCTCTGGGCAGGTTGGGGCGCTTCGGTCAATGAATTATAAAATCAATCAAATATCTATGGCTAGAATTTCAGAGCCCAACTCTGCTAGGCTCGTGTAATATGCTCATATCTTTACAAGTTTTGTAAACACAACGGACAACAAATATAATCTGTATTCGAAAGTATTTCGAGCAATAAATCTGACTTACACGGATACTGGTCGTTCTCCGGCTTGCTCCATATAATAACTTGAAAGTTGACATTTTTCCAAAAAGCTATTGAAAAAGGTCTTTACAAAAGTCTTTCATATACGGGTATAAAATATCTAAAACAATGAAAAACACAATTTAAGTAAAATACAGTCAGTTTCCAAATATTATTTCCTATTCTTTTTCAGTATTGAAAAATATGTCGTTTGAAACGACCCCTTCTATTAATCTGACTCAGAAGATAAATAAAGTTTTCCTCCTAAACAATACATATATATTGAAGATGAGAATTTTTGAAGCTGAATATAGTTTTTTTGTCATAAAGTGAAAGGTTATTGTTTTAGAATTTCGAACATATGCTACTTATGTTTTATATTTTGAGTCACTTTTTTTTTAGCTTGTTTCCTAGCCGACACAAGACGTATTTTTAACGTTATTTTAACGTCGTTACAATATTTTAAAAAAGTTGAAAAAACGTCTTGACATATTGACATAAAAGGAAGACATATTGCCCATACAACCATTTTTAAAGCAAGGGGACCAAAGTGGTAACTTAGATCAGAGTCAAAGACACTTTAGGACAAAATTAGGTCCAATAAATTTCATTTTTCTAGTGGAATTAGCATAGAAATTCGTCCCCATGAATCCCAATTGATATTTTTTCTATCCCGACTAAATTTTATACTTAAATGTGCGTGTCATCCCCCATCAATTTTTCGAATAAAAAACAATAAAATTTCGCATTGCCATTGAAAAAAATTCCGACTTCGATACACAATGCCATTAGGTTTTATGCCTGTTTATTTATACCCACTAACAAAATTTTCACCGGGTCCACTGAGAACTGAGACAGAGGTGAAAAATCCACTAGATGGCTGGAAGGAATGAGGACAGAATCAAATTTAATAGTTTTGGGAATCTCCAGAGAAATTTTCAACCGGGGACCAGACAGTTCTTACTGTTTTGAGCCATTTTTCAAGAGGGATAACTATATCTTACCTTAGGTGGTAGTTACCTGAGAATTTGGGAAATTTTCTCAAATCTTTCAAAAATGAGATTTTTACAGCTTATGTTGTCCCAGGGTTTGTGAAAAGAGGAGACGAAATGACGGATCTGTCTTTGTTCGAGGTTTGGATACATTTGTTTTAAAAAGCG